>JAQFYC010003560.1:0-20351 GCA_034694165.1 Tomocerus mixtus
TCCCTTTTCTGTTACATATTATATTATATTACAAATACCTACATCCGAATGTATTTACTGTGTTTATGTGTACAATCCACAAATATTACGTGTTTGTGTGGGAACGACTTCGACTTTTCCCTAAACGCATGTTAAAAAACATGTAAACTTTGTACAATGTCGCACATACATACAGATACAAGTCAACTCAAGTCAAGTACTTAGGACGAACGGTGAAGAGTGCCGTTTTACTACACCTTTCTTTTGCATGTTGTATTTGGCCATGACTTAACTTAACGTACTACTACACTATAGCAGTAATGAACCACTTAATTGTATTGCATGTAAGTAGTAAGTAGTACTCAACAAAAAACGCTGCTCTTCATTTTAATGCACTTCCACGTTAAGTTTTGTAAAAGATGCATACAATGTCTTCACACTTCACGCTTATCTTTTGATGCGTCTATTCCTTTTGGAGTATTGTCATTAACTTTACAACTGACACTGATAGACAAGAGAAACAGACAGTGAGACGGAGACAGTAGTTGACAGAACAAATACATTACACAAAACTCCTTTGCTACTGCTAATTATTGTTCTGCAGCGACTCCTGAATATGTAATGATAGGTACTACTTATTAGGAGCCGAATTTGTACGCACTCTGAATCTGAATGATGATGCAATTTTAATTTTAATAACATGCGTCTTTGAGTACACTACAGTTACAGTTCACGGTGAAATAATAATCTTACTATTTACTATATCCGACTTGTCCACTTGTCATCTCATCTCTGCTATTTTATTTTCAAAATAAGAAATAAAATCCCTACATTGCTGCATTATTTCGCATACTTTTGTAGATACATGCATTTTTTTCGCATGCAAAACTCCAGAATATATTTCCGCAAAAGTGAATACATTTACTACGACAGTATAAAGCAGATGATGATCTCTCCGAACAGTATGATATCGCCCAATATTCCAACTTACTAACTACCTGGCTGAAGCAGAGGCTGGGATATTAAATAGCAATTTCTCATGTAAAATATGTAACATCTGCAACAAAGTCAACCCAAATAAATATCATTTTTGAAGGTACACTAACTGCTGACGCACGTAAAACTTAATTTTTGTCTACAAGAATCTATCTGTGCTCCAAAATACGCATTCCTTCTTATTCTCATTAAGTTTTGACCAAAAGATGATATTATACGTAATCAGAAAGGTCTTAGAAAAGAAAAGCGGTAAATAGTCCAATCTAAAACAAGGGGTTAAGATTAATCTCCTGAGTAAGTGAAGGTCTTTTTGGCTTGATTCGACTTCGAATCTGCTCAGTCCACAGACTCACTGTACTGTTTCTGTTTCTGTCTATCTTACAAATTGAGTGAGAAGATTTCCGTCTCCTTGTCTGTCTTTCTACTTCTTATGTTTCTTTATAGCCGTTCTGCAACGCAGCAGAGCTAATTTGGGTCCAAGACCACGAGCGAACAGTATGAGTATAGTAAAGTAAAGTAGGAACACGAAATTATTTCACGAATGACGAGATCACCGTATGTATTGCATTTTGATAAGAAGAATTCACATGGGAAGGATTAGTACACTGATGTAAAGAAAGAACAAAGTTGCGTTCGGCTTCAATTGAGTGAGATGAGACTTTGAGAATGGCTTTCAGTTAGATTCCAAATGAAGATCTGTATAAATAAAGCGACCGTCTGGTTCCGAAAACAGAGCACGACTGATTCGATATACAATGCGATCTAATGCACATACATGCACACACAGTACGTTTACGTACGTACAAATACGTATACGTACGTTTCCTACTTAAGTAAGTACGAAAGGACGAGGAAAGTATGTATATGTACGGAAAGTTAAACAACCGAAGCATACAACTATGTATAGTTACGGTAGCCAGCCCGTTCCCTTCATATTCGTGAAACTCCTTTAGTTAAGTTAAGAAGAAAGCTATGTAGTATGTATGAACACAAGACAAAGACATGCATTGGCCTAGACTTCTGGACTGGACTGGACTGGACTAACGATAACTGCGACATATATATACATAATATAAATACATAACTAGTCAAGTTAAGTTAAGTATAATAAAATCATATATTTTTTGCACATATTACATTCAGGATTGTTAGAGGGATAGAAAAACGATATACTTAGATATATAAAGTCACTGTAGATAATCACTTGTTCTTACAAGTTCTCCTTCGGCTGCTGCTGTTGGCATACATATGACTACAGCAGAAGCCAGAAGCAGACCAGACCATTTCTAACTTAACTTAACTTGGGTTCAAATGATGCTCAACTCTTTGCCAACTATATTACATATTATTTATATAGAGCACAACTTCAGACTTCAGACTTCAACTACTGAAAGCCATCTCCTCAAAGAACAAACTAATCGTAAGATTAAAGAGTGAACAGAAAAAGAGGACCGACACAAATTAAATGCAAGTTTTAGCAGTTGGCCGCTTCACTTCCTCTCGCTCGATATTTTCCTACTACTTATTCATGTTCTAACTATGTTCACAGCTCATCTAAAATTCCAAGTATAATCGCAATGAAAATATACTAAAATTAGATATGTACGTACATAGTATACACTTAAACATAAAGCTATGCTTAGTATAGCCATAGCTATCAAGAATTATGGTACAATAACCTAACTGATATAACTAATATCACTACAGTACACCTACACATAATAAAACCTGCTCCACTTTAATATAGACATACTTTTAGAACTATTTACCTAATCTAACTGAAATAACATCCATCCCCTAAGACTCAGAAGACTAGAATTTCAAATTTCAATTCCTCAGTTCTCTGTGTACACTTACGGATAATACGGAATACTCCAAAAGATCTGTTTACTTACAATTATCAAAAATGTACTCAGCTCAAGCTAGTGTAATTTGATCATATGTACACACATAAAGGGAATAATGCGCCAAGTTCTGCATGCACCATTGCCTTGCGTCACTTTATAAGTTTTCTGAAAAATGTAGAATGACTAGTCCCACACTTAGTCGACTTAGTGTATAACTTGGCAAATTGTAAACTAAAGAGCAAAGACCGCATGTCTACTGCCTACTTTTTCTTTGCAAATAAATTTATATTGGTATGCTATGTATAATTAAATACTTTTGTTTCCATGAACTGTGTAAAGTGTATCTACGTCTATGTACATATATAATACGTAGGTAGAAGTGCTTGAGTGCCTACTTTAGCTTGGCAAAGTAATTGATTGCGAGTTGTTTTTGTTCTGAGTTAAAGTAACTAGATATTTAGTGCTTGGATTTAATTTCCTTTGATTCGACATTTCTGTCCACTGTGTCCCGTGCTCTTGTTTTGTTTGTCTCAATTTTCTTTGAAATAGTCCACTGATTTTGTTTCAATGTTACAACTACGGTATATACTATGTCTTTTGTGAGAAACACAATTTCCAAATACAAAATCATAGCAAAAGAGCAAGACTTGACAGTTTTAGTTTTATAATGTTATAGGAGTACATACACGGTCAATTCACACCAAAAACGTAAGTAGTGAATGAGAAAGTTGATACGATACAAACAAGACAAATCGGGAAGGGAAAAATGGAGGACATGCGACACGGCGACAGATATGAAAAACACACCTTGCCATTTACACATTAGTGACAAAGAACATTAAAGTGTCTCAAGTCAAGACTCAGGCAGTATATTGTCCATTCCTACTCAAAAGTAAATAATGAAGGAAATATTAATCTCAAGTCTAAGAGAAAGAGAATAAAAGCCTGAGCTTGCTTGAGTGCCTCTGTCTGTGTAACTAAACACCCACGCTAACAAAAAAGGTATGAATGATTGCTTTAGCTTTTGAGATTTGGATTGGATTGGGCTACTGTACTAGCTATGGTGTGTGTGGTGTTATGTTGGACGACAGAGACAAACTGACAATGAGATGTTTACTTTCGTTTGCTGTTAGATATATTTTAAGCTTCTATATTCTAAATGCACTAACCCACGCATTCCCTAATGCTAAACTTTATATGTATAAGTATAAGAATAGAAATAGAACCAAACCAAAACAAAAGCTCAGCAAAAACAAAGCCGATTCCAATTTGTTCTGCTGAAGTGTATTTGTATAGGTCCCTTTCTCATTGTGCAAAGTCAAGTTTCAAGTTAGCTTAAAAATTATGTAGGTAATTCGCTAACGCAAACGAAACGCACGCTGATAAAAAGGGAAGGAAGTAAAACCTAAAACCGTTAATAAAACATTAAACACACGTTAAGGTTTATATAAGTCTTTCGGGTGACTTTTCATTTTCCAATTTTTGATAACAACTTTAACTTGAACAACTTTTTCCGTGAACCCTTAACATGCCCGGATTGAATTCAGGACTGTATGTATTAACATTAACTATGAAGTCTAAAGTCTAAGATTAACTTCCTAAGTTCTAATCTCTATATCTTGTTGTGCACACATACATAAGAAGGTAAGATAGACAAGACATGTTGCGTTTGAGTTGCAGTTGCGTGCATTGCATTTTAAATTATAATGTAATCTAACATCACACAGAATAGAATAGAGAATAGAGCTAGAGGAGCATCCCGTTTTATTCAATCTTCCCAGTTAGTTCATCTCATCTTTATCCTATCTAAAAATGTAATTTGTGAACGCTCAACTCCTTTGACTTGACTACTTAAATATGTCTATGTCCATAGCTCCAAGTCAGAGTCAGAGTCAGACGCTCATTCCAAATCAACAGAACAGAGCAACAGCCTTTAGGATTTGATTTAATTGAATGGATGTAATGTATGTATTTTTAGAACTTGTCTCACTCACACAAGTTCCTATTACTATACGAACCAAGTTATTATTATATCATTATCATTACACTATACTTTTTCCAAACGAGAAATGTATACACACAAACCATAAAGAGTTTTATAGCACTCTTAGTCTTCCTATGTATTTTATGGTGCTATATGTTTACACTCCCACATTTATGTAGTAGGTACTAATAGTAATACATTCCAAATTCCAACCAGTCTTAACCTTCAACGCAAACAAACTATTGTACTCCCATACATAGATACCTAAGGTAGTGTCTATCTATGCAAAGTATTATAAAACTGATTAACTATAATAATGTACTGTTAAATATTTCCGATTTATAATTCACTGAATCACCTGCTATCTCATATAGCAACTGCTTAGCTAATTAATTAAAATCTTTAGGCACTTGGGCACAAATAATTAATAAAACAACACAAAGACTCTATAAAATCCTGGATAACGTTCCACGGACTATCCAAAAGTACGTATTTGAATTTTTTATGTATCCTTGCTATTGCTTAGTCAGCTACACAATAAATGTGTACTTACAACTTACATTTACAAACAGACACAGGTGCACGGGGTATTTGATATTTGAAACAAAATTTAATGCACACTAAACACAACACATCCCGGTCAGAGAAAAGCGACTGGGCTTCTTCCAACAGTCGAATTGACTGACAGAGTTCGTTAAGTAAAGAATACGGCAAGCCAAGAAGACAAGACAATCATTTGATGATTCACCTTGGAGTGCGTAACTTGTATGTAAGCATAAGTATACTTATCCGTAGTGTACATTGTAGTACATCCCCCATCCCTTACTTTACTTTACTATTTAACATTTACACACTGCAGATACTGCGTCCTGTCCTGTGGAATATTACGTATTACGTACAAGCAGAGCTACAAACTTCAACAGACAAGACAACCACACAATCACACAACAAAACTTTACATTACCTTTTACCTTCCCAGCTAGCTATATACTATTTAGTTAAGTCAGAGCTTGCCTTTTGCCTGTCTTGTCTACTTTACTTTAGTGTTATGTTATGTTATGGAGCACTACTAACTATAATAACTGCTAGTAGTGTACAGGACAGGGACAGGGTACAAACTGAACAAACCTAATGTAATGTAATGTTTTTATCTTGCTAACTAACGTATCTCTACCATATCATCAGAAAATACAAGTCCGCAATGCAATGCAATGAAATATACAATCCATACATAACCGTATATAACATTTGTAGTTAGTGTTAGTGTCCATAGTCCATGTGTATGCTTGTAGTATGTATGTATGTATGTGAGCGTGTACTCTACAAGAAACTCAAGAAAGACATTTACTTATATAATGTAACGTTCACAACAAACTCCAAGAAAGATATATGCATTCCATTAGATTACTTATATAGTTGATGTTGCTCCCAGCGTAGCAACCCACAGAAAACTAAGGAGGGAACACAAAAGCACAAGGTAAATGCAACAAACTTACAAACAAGCTAGTTTTTCGTTCATGTTGATGTTGATGCTACATTCTGATGTATGTACTACTAACAATAAGTATGAATCGTCCAGGCCAAGTCTTATGTCTTCTGCTCTATTGTATTCTACTTAAGTATTATCATTTTACTTTACTCTTTCTCCAACTCCAACCTTTATAGATACATACTACATACCTGGTCGGGTATATACTGTATGTACAGGTTGTCTCATAACCATTTGCCTCCTACTCCAATTCCTACTACTAGAAAACTTCCAGAACTACTGGACAAATCTTAAGTGTAGTATAATCAATTGGTAGAAAATAAGTTTGCGAAATTCATTCCATTTGGTTGTGGTTTAAGGACAGATGCCCGAAAAAAAGTCGTAAAAGTGCCCAGTTTTCAAATTCCTTGATTTATCGTGGTCCAAAAAATATAATCTTGAAAAATGTATCTCCAGGAATTTAATAATATAAGTACTTTGGCGAAGGAGGCAAATGGTTATGATACAACCTGTATATATATTCTGTAAACTGCATGGCTTACATACATGTAACTTACATAATTCACACAGGCGATCACGTTAGAAGTGTACATGCTAAATTGCCGTGTTCCCTGTAGACGTTTCATGCAAACTGCAAGCCTAGCCTGTTCAAGCCTAGCCTCAGCTCAACTCTTCTAGCTATCAATACAAATAACATAATATATTCAAAATCGCACAGAGAGCAACTTGGAATACATTAATTCTTGTTTGAGTTGCCTTTGCCTTGCTGGCAGTATGGCGTGTATATGGTTGCTGGCTATTATACTTATTAGAAATTCTCGTGGAGTAAAGTAAAGCATGTGTAGAGAGTTTACAGGAGGTACTGATGATATAATGTATTTCAGATAGATGTGATGTCATTATGTATAAAACTAAACTGGCCTAGCCTGGCTTTGCTCTGGCTCTGGCCTGTTCTGGCCAATCCGCCACGTTCATGTATATGCTCAAAGTTTCTGTATATTGAATTTACCCAGAATTATACTGGACAAGCTTAAGTAAGCTTACAATGTACATTTTGTAAGTTACATCACATCAGTACATGTTGTCTCGACTTAGTTACTAGTTTACACTCTTTACACTACACCAACATGCAAGTTACAAGTTACAATTACCCGGGTACGATAGCTACAGTTTTTATACATATAAAACACGGCATGTGAAATGCGAAACTAACTTTAGCTTCCATTGTGTCCCACTTCAAATTCCCTGATTTGTTTTTTACATGTAAACTGGAAATGTGAGAGAATTTTATTTAATCCAACAATGGGACATAACAAAATTCGTAAAATGAAAACTATTTCCATATCCTTTCCTTCTAACATATAAAAATAGTTCTAGTTCTTATGTAATGAGGTTAGCATTTTAGCATCACTAACTTGTATGTGTTATTTAACTTTTGGTGCCTGGCAGGTACTTACTATACTTATACTCTTTCTAGAACAGAACACAAACACAATACATAATGAAATAAGAATATCTCGTTTTATAGTTTACACTTTAGAGTCTCCTCAAGAAAGCACGCACACACGTATATAAGTAAAGTAAGGTAATGTAGTTCGTAGTTCCATGATAGAAGATAAAGTTAAGCACAACTTCGGACACATACAAACGGCAAACGAGCCTATGCAATACATACATATATTATACGTATGCATATAAAGCAGGAGTATGTATGTATAATAAAGTATGCAATGCCTACAACTTTACGCAAGTTCGGCAAGTTGGAGTTACATTACATTACATTACGTTACTTACGTACAAAAGCTAAACGACCATCTTATTCTTGTCTTACCTCAAGGCTCACCTGTATTGTATTGTATAATACCAAGCGTAATCTTCCTTACATTAGCCAGCTAGCACTAGACGTAACTATAAAAGATAAGCACATCCACAAAAACAACTAACGAACAACGCAAAAGTGTTATACCATCAGTACCAGTCTACAGTCTACCTGGATCACTGCTGCCTTAGTTTAATACAATACAATATAAGGAAAATTACTTATATAAAGTATACGAAATACGTGAAGTCATTCCCGTCCGTCCTATCTCCAGGCATTGCAATGAAATCCTGGAATAGTGTAGAGTGTGTAGAGTTGGATTGTTTTATAACGTAGCCCTCCTGCAACTCTATGCGTAAATTCTCAAGTTCCAGCAAACACATACATACAAACAATCTACAATATCACTGCATAAGAAGAACAAGAAATGTCTTTTTCTTCGTACTTTCTTTTGACTGTCTAACTGTCTGACACTTTCATTAAATATGCAGATCTGGAAATTGGTATTTTAAGACCAAACAATTTATAATTAAATCAAATAATATTTTGTCAATTAAAGATTTACAGGTAGAAAAAGTCCTTTATAGCTTTATAAGCAGAATTTTGAAAATCTTTGTTACTATTGTTAGTATCCTAAAGCGGAAACGTTAACCTGTTCGTAATATTGCCACCCTTTGTCTGCACCTGTTTCACAGACTTGTAGTTCCTATAGAGAAAAGGCTCAGCAGGTAGACTTACATTTGTAAGTAGGTGAGCAGTGTTAGTGTTCCTCCCAGTAGACCAGAGAAACGCATTCTTTGAAAGCTCTAAGCCTTATCTCCCTACCTGGCATGGCCTGGCTGTGGCTCCTACATATAAGTTTACATTTTCACATACAACATAAATATTAACAAAAACAAGAAGGGTAGGGTACTCCAAAAGAAGGCTACAGCACGTAACACTACAACGAAGATATTTTTAAGGATGAGGACGATGATGATCATCTCTCTCAATTTCTTTCCACATCCCTGTACTTGCACACCGTCTTGAGTGCGACAAGGCAGGTACTAACACATACATACATACAAGACACAAGTAGTCGTAGTGGCACACATTCCTTCCTTGGTTTAGTTACCTAGTTTGTCTTTGGCCTGGCCTGGCCCTGGGAAATCTTCATATTCGATTCCAGGAAGGCAAAGGCAATACTGGAGATGGCTATTTGTCTCTTGCAACTTTTTGTTAGGATATAAAAATGATTTTATATGCAAAAATACTACTCCTGTGCTATAGCACCCTTTATACATTCACAAATTCCAATTTCACTTTCATGTCCCATCTAAAATATGCAGGTACACTTTATAGTAGTAGTATCTCTTTTGAAACTTTGACATGTAAAAAATAATCGGATTACCTAAGATAAGTGGCTATACTCTACGTAGTAAAATATTGTGTAGCTTTTTAAGGCGCAGTTTAGTGCAGACTGTGTAGAATCAATAAGGAGGAGTTTTTACATAATCGCAAGCAACTACCCTTTCCTTAACAATATATTCTTGGACCATTGTTGGGTCTTGGTTTATTTAGCAGCAAAGCAGACTGAAAGTGACGAAGGTAGGGTGGAGTCAACTTCTGGCTTCTGGCTACTGACTGTACTGTAACCGTGAATATTTAATAGACATCCTAAATAAAATGCCTACCTGACTTGTCTCAATTTTATGTATTTTGTTTTAAATAGAAATAAAATTGAAGAGTTGAGGTCAAAGTGATTCCAAGCAGTCTCCTCGTTGCAAGTTGTCCACTAAAATGCCCACAACCCACGTTTACTATTAAGAAATGTATTCCAAACACTATGCTATCTATATGGCCAGCACAGGAACAAACATCGTCATCGGAGTGCAGTATTAATTTACGGGCATTAGGCACTAAACTATTTAGATTTGGGAGTTCCTTTTCTGTCTTGTCTTTAAGAATTTACACTCCTTCTTCAGTTTGGGAATACTATAGTTGATTAGCGTAGGAAGATGCATTTACTAGAAAGAAAGGAGGATGCTAAAGTGCATTGCACAGATCGAAAGCAACCAAACCAATATAGCACTTTGTATATAAACAAAACACTACCATGCCACAAATGGACATGGTAATTGAACTTATCGTTGTTCTTGTTGTCGTTACTGCCTTTTGCAGTACACATCCAATCCAACTCCAACTCAAATACAAATTGTAGATTTCGGTTAGCTCATGCCAATAATATTTCTTTCCACGCCAAGGTTTGAGTTACAGATAAATTGAAATGCACATTTCCTAAGACAGTCTCAGCCTCAGCCTACACATTCACAATATTATTGTGCCTTCAACTTCTCCTGCCCTGCACTCACTTTTGTATAATTCCAACTAACTGTAGTACTAACGTCAAAATAATTTCTTGTTTTACTTATCGTTAGTGTTAAATGTTACTGACTCTGATATTCAAAGCTCATTGCACTGGATTGTATACACATACTAAAGTCACAAGTGCAACTCATCACAGCACGAGCATTTTAAGAACGGGGGAGTTAGAGATACGTAACGAGCTGAGTTTTGTTTACAAATTATCTGCATATTCACTACATGTCCATTGCCTTGTAAGTTTCGCGAATTATTCGTGGTAATACTATGACTGTCAAGTCATAAGTTCAAGTTCCAGGATTTACTACCCATATGATGTTAGATTGATTTGGCAAGTTAAAAATTACGAATGGTTATATTACATTCGCCAAAATTATGAGTATCAGTACATCAATCGGATCTGTTCATCTTTAGCAGTAAACATGATTCTCAAAATTATAGGATACCATTAAACATTATATATAAGTATGACATAACACGATTCGCAAAACCTACATTGTAAAAAAGCACAAAGTGCATACACACTAATGACTTTTTTCATTTTCATCCGCTTTCTAGGAAGTGTCAATTTTGCCTACACCGAAATGTGTTCTTGTAAGTAAGTATATAGCAAAGTGCCTGTTTTAAGCAGCATGCTCATAAAATTGCATCGCCCTCGTAAGATAGACTTTTTATGACACTAATCTAATCAATCATGTATTTTTGTTATTAAAATTGAAATGTGAAATGCAGCTGTTCGCCAAGTGTCAGGACAGGAATCATTTTAGTGCAAAAGTGAATTCGGAGATACGTTTTAATGATAAGTCTGTTCCTATGTACATAACTTTAATTTGCTGGAAAAGTAAGATAAATGGCTTTTGATCGATCGGATGATTTACATATTGCTCGATCGATAAAAGAGAAAGCCAAACCGAGATCCTATCCTACATTTCGTCAGGGATTATACAGACTACATTCGATAACTAACTGATAAAAACATTTTCCATGTGTAACGCGTGACCTCTGGAAGTGTTGCTAAGTACATTTAGTACTTTTCTTGTCAGTATAAAACCAAGAAAGTGTTAGAGAATGCACTTACCAAGTACATGCATTATTTTTACATAAATATTATGTAGTAAAGCCAAAGAATTGCTGTTCCTGATTCCTGAAAAAAAGTATTGTGTAAAAGTTTTGTTACAGGCATTTTATGCGAGTAAAGATATTTCCAGCTGATATTATCTTCTAACCAGTATGTATTACCTTAGTTAGCCTAGCATATCTATATAAGTAATTTTGATGGTCTACGTGCTCTTTTAGTAAATCTTAAAATTCATTTTACCATTTTTGGAACTCCGTCACGCGTCATGTCTCACCAAAAAGTGGAACACTGCCAGTTGCTTACTTCAACCACTACACCTGTCAGTGTTTGCATGGAAATTAATTTCATGCTTTATTCTATACCTGGAATTTTATTGTAGGCTTAAGAGTTTAGAGGTAAGCACAAACCCATATTCTATGGAATCATATCATAGTATAATAATATCCAACAATGTAGCTAGCCCTATTGAAAGTTGCAATTCCTGGCAAACAATTTTCAATTCATCTTTCCTTGGTACCTTTCTCCTTAATCTTTCTCTCATGCATAATAGAGCCGTTAACCCCACCTACCCATGTAATGTATATTGTTAAGTTACGTATTTAGTTACTAGTTGCATGTTACAATTGTTACATAATACAAATGTAATGTCTATACTTGGTCAATCAGTATTATTATTGTATTAAGTACCGTATTTTGCATTATTACTACAATAATATTTGTCAAAATCATCAGTCGAGGTAACGTCATAGTACAGGAGGTCAAGTTCGACAGCCTTAGATAAAGTAATAAAGTTTAATTCGCATGGAATCACATCGGTGCGGTGCGGTCAGCTTATACAGACAGATTAGGTATTTATGTATGAGAAGACCCTTGCATCGCATTTCCGCGACATAAAAGAAACCTTACAGTTACTAATAGACTTGTAAACTTATATCATTATCATTTATGTACATAAGAATAGAATAGAATATACTTACGACCTACATACATATAAAGTAAATACAGAAAACATAAAAGTAGAAGCCAATTTGGTATAAATCTTCTATTATAAACACATTAACCTCACTGTATCACTTTTAGTATCACCGTCACCACAAACCACACCACATGCTGGACTCTGGATGGACTATTCACTAATGTTGTAAATGTAAATATTATTATACAGTGGAAATAGAAATTAGTACAGTGGAAATTAATTATTGTGCTTATTGCATAATTTCCTGGTATGGTACAGCACAGATTACAATTATTATGAGCTGATACACTTTTAATAGGTGTTAAATTAGGTACCAAGAGTTCATTTACGCATACCATACACAAGCACTCATTAATTAGGTCTTAACAAATTTTTGAAATGTCTTACTTGGAGTGGGTGCCATGGCCTGCATGGGAAACTCGCCATCACTTCTCGAATGCGTTAGCATTTCCCTGTCCGTGATTAACTCCAAATTTGCATAAGTAGACAAAATATTATAGATCTTAAAGCAGGCCTACTAGCACAGTAGCCTGGATCTGGATTCCTTCTAATCCACACTATCCAGAAGAACTTTGGCTTTTCTTCTTCAGCTTTTCCGGTGACGAACTTCCGCTCAGCGGAGTAAAGTATTATTAGCACACTTACTGTTTTCCAACTTGTATTGTAAATTGTACCAAAGATAAAGATAGGAACTGTTTATTTACCACAATACCATACCACATCACCAGACCACAGACAGAATTATTTGTTCCCACCAAGAACACTTGCACTTACTGTCATTCACTATTATACTTATCAACTTATCCTTTTATCATTCCATTCCACTCCAGGCAAATTAGAAAATAGAGCTCTCTTACACAAACGAAATGGATTACAATTTGCAATGAGTGAGTGAACGAGTGAAGTATTCCCTTTACTAACTACGCAGTGCATTAATATTAAAGTTGAAAGTTGAAGTTGAACTTTAACTTTTGCAATCAAGCCTTCAATTATAATCCCTACTTCCGGACACGATAAGTCCTCTACTAAATTAAAACCAGAAACTAATTTCTTTAATAATTTCACTTGTTATGCCACATCCCTGTTAATATTACATATCTGTAGCTACGTAACTACAACTACATACCATAATTAGAATCTCTTTACTACTTATACTGAGAACTGCTAACAACAATAATAAAATGAGTCACTTCATTACTAAGCTATCCATAAATAGTTTAGTGCATAAATGAGCTACACGTACGTACATACTTATACAAACATAATAAAATTGATATCGGTATGTCGTCATATAAATTCCTAAAGTTACACCGAGCTACCTAAAATTCTAAGTTGTCAAACACCCTTTGTAATTGGCATTAAGTATGACATTGTCATTGTCACCATAATCTACTACGTGTGTCCATGTCCACTATGACTATAACTATAATATTACTCCCAATTCAGGATGAAGATTCTGATCCGCATATGGTAAGCCATGGCCAGTCAATTCAATTCACTTCTGTTTTCCACACAGATTTTGATACTGCCTTACTATGCTTGATAGAATCAGTGTCAGATTTCTAATTACATTAACACAATGGAAACACAGCCCTAATTCGAACTATTAAACACACTATACATGACAAACAAAGATACTAAAAATGTTTTCCAGTACCTATACTGAATTTGTATAATCGTATTATGCGGACTACTGAACAGAAAGTATCGAAACTGAATGAAGATTGAATTTATTGATTGGTGTCCTTTATATTGTATAAAAATACCGAACCTTACTTACTTATTAATGAATATGAATGAATCTGCATGTACATAAGTATAGTATAGCCATAACATTGCAAAATTGCAACTGTTATGTTACACATATAAATAGCAACACTCATTCAAACTTCTGCACAAGTTATGGCTAGTCATAGTTATATTATGAGGTCAGATCTGATCAAACAGCATTGTCTGTATGCAAAGCAAGGCATGCAAAATGCAAATTTAGCGATAGTCAATTGACACAAGTGTACGTGACTAAGAATTAGTAAATTAACGTATGACATGAAAAATATGTATTTTCCACTAACCTTTTACCTACTACGATACGTCCTAACTAATTTATCATTAGAAGGTACAGTACATGAAGGCAGAGAGGTTAAGCTCAACTTACATACAATTTATTGCTCTTATTTTTAGTATGTATTTCAATATTTCATGAAACTACAGCTACTTGATACTTGAAGTGAAATATTTATTTCTTACATTACCTACTTCCCTAGATTTCAAACACTAACTATGTGTATGACTACTTTAATTATTACAAGTATTTTAGCATTGTAAATGGTAAATGTCTACTGCAATCTGCCTTTGCTTTTAAGTAGCAAGAAAGTAGCCTGCACGCAAAAAGATCAGATCTTAACCAAAAATAACGTTTCACAAGGGCATTGAGCAAAAGTGGTAAATAACATGATACGATAACTCTTTAATGGCACACACCGCCCAGTCGAGAGAGCCATATATCACATCACCACTTGCGCTGCAATTTACAATCACAAGAATCACAACCACAAAATCAAGTCGCAGTGGGCATAATTCTGTTCACCTTCGGTTTTTAATACCAAAAAGCTGCAGTGCTAGTAATCACTCACTTTCATCCTATAACAAGCAAGGCACTAAATAATTTATTAGCCAATATGAATGCAATGGTCAGTACAGTCAAGAAGTCAATACCAAAATAATTTACAACTTTACATGTACTTTACTTTTACTGTTATTTATGTATTTTGAGCTAAAGTTCCTTCATCAAATCCTTCATTTTCAGTTTATTCTAGCGGTACAGTCGTGGTATACCTAATTACGATTCCACGTAAGACATTTTAAGTGTAAATATTAAATTTTCTACACATTCTATACATAGATCTAGTAGACTTTATGGACTTTAACTGCTGTGTACTAAAATAATGTCGTAAGAACTGTGTTTAGCAGAAAATATCTATAGATATATTTTATACGCACGTACCGTACCTAAGTTAAAAAAACTAAAATTGCCTGCTGAACAAATTCGTTGCAAAATTAAATCAATTGTACCAAGAATTTGAAATTGAAGGTTAACCAAGTGTGTACTATAATGACAATGGCACAAATAAATGTGGGGGATTTCCTATGCATGAATGTCATAAATAAATATTCCGAAAATAGCAATTTCTTTTTTATATAACTTCGTGTCTTGTACGTGAACTGTGCGTAAGATATACAAAGTATAATAGTCATAACCTACATGTTATAGTACACACACAATTAGGTAACACCTACTAAAGGTTACTACTTGGTATATACCTATTCGGAAGCTAATACAGGTAGTAGTGTAGTTTGTTTGCAGTTTGTCAATAGTGTTAAATTGCATTGCCAAAATCAAAGGGTGTGAATTCGCAAACAATTAAATAATTAATATGCATATTAATGTATCTTATCTTTATTAGCCTACTAGTATAGTTTGCATATTTTAGCATCTACTACATTATCTTATACAGAGTCTGTCAACTGAACTAATAATTTACTACCTACGCCCGTTTATTGTTTATCAACATTGCACATTGTCTTGAATTTATCATCTAAGAAGTTTCAAGAACACGGTTTATGACCTACACCTACCACTTATGAATGACTTAAACTGCTACAGACTACAGCTACACTCTCCTATGCAAAAGGTATTGCACTTCATCAATAATGCACGCAGTAAATACTTCACTCATTTACTTCCGCATCCAATTACCTGACAGTTTTGAAATTTAACACTTGCAAACTCTTTGCCGTCTTTACGTTTATTACATACCCGTGTAGTACTTACATCTAGAATACTAGAATCTCAATATCAAGTTGTAAAAAGTTTTGTAACATTGATTGTTACCACACCACAACAGAATATAACTCTCACTCAAACTGATCTTGATTCTTGATACCTAGGTATTGAAACTATGATTCGGATCTTTGAATCTTTGAATGATAAAAACTAACAAAGATAGAGGTCTTAACCTAATTCATTGACGCACCTATACACAGCGGTATATTTGGTAACAGTCTTTCACAGTAGTGTATAGGTCTGAATCTTCGGTTCTCACCAAACATAATAGTTGTCACAGTAGAAAAGTAAATACTGTATATAATGTTATGTTTATATTGATTGGTGAACCGTTTTCTTTGTACCAACTATGTAATACTATGTGTGTTAGTTTAAGTAGGTTTGGTATGTGAATTGTAACTGGTTACGCGGAAACAGTTTTAATACTTCCCTTAAACAAAGTCAAATATTGGATTCAGATTGATTTCAGATTTGAGACCAGACATACAGAAATGTGGCCTGTCCTGTAGCAAAATAAACTGTAGACATGGACAAAACCGTACTCATTCCAGATTCCAGACCACTACATACTGTACTGGTATTAAATTAAGTACACATTGCGCAATGTACGTACTTTGATACTTTGTACATATACTCCACTCCACTTATCGGTATTGACTAAAGTTTCGTTTCCGTGTAGTGTAAGTGTAATTGACCCAAAGAAAATAGCACACTTCTGACTTCTGTCCAGAGATAGAATACAGAGTGGAATAGTTATACACACACTTTATAATGAGAGCATCATTTGCAAATATTTGCGAAATGTAAAAATACGATAGATTGCACTCTTTTAAGTCAAGACTGAACTCAACTATCAACTTGAACAGAAAACACACGATTACAGTCAGTACAGTTTTTACAGTACACCGTCTCAAACTCCAACTCGAACCAAACCGCAGTGTACACACTATGCAACTAAAAGTAAAGCAGAATGAACTGAATCCTCGACTCTTTCTGAAAACATTGGCTTACAAAACGGTTGTCAGCTTTTGGCTTAGGCGAAATGCCGCAACTACTAACTGAACTGAACTAAACTTAAACTAAAAGACAGTTTCTACTTCAGACAGACAGAAACAGACTGCTATGCTATTGCTACAGTACGCGCTGGCATGGCATGCCATGAAATAGCATGGCAATGGCAGTCTCACTCTGATCTGTCTCTGGCTTGGTCTTGGTCTGATGTATGTGCCTAGTTCATTTAACCGGAATACGAATATACGAATCTGGTGTGTTCTAGCTGTAAGTATAAAGGAACAGAGTCAGTTCACTCAGTACCTACCTCTCTACCTATTTATAAGTAGAAGTAGAATATAACTAAAGAAGTGTAAGTAAGTAAACCATGGTCATGTAGTGCAAAGCCTTCACAAAAAAAGAATAGTACCCCACTGTTGTTACGTCGTCCTCATTCATTTCGTCACTCCTATCACATCTCTCCAAAGAACGCCTTGCTCTTTTTTTATATCATTTCGCTACCGTGCTATTCTACCTACAAGCAAATCTGAGTGAGGAAAACTCCACAATACCTTCTTACTTACTTACCAACCAAAGAACCAAACCAAGTACACAAATTATGTATGACTTCCAATGACGATGCATAAAGCATTAGCAGGATGATGGTCGGTTCCTACTTTCCTACTATTCTCTCCTAGTCCTAACAGACAACTTATACCCTACAATTACAGGCAAGATGAGAATCCCCTCTTACCTGCACGCAAAATCGAACTTTTTGCAATGCAACCTATTTATAAGTAATTAAATTCATTTTATGTAGCCGTTTAAGGTATCTTATATTTGTGCCACAGACACAGATGGTCAAAAATTGCAGGAGATAATAGCTTCTTGTAAATTGATGATGAGTCAGGGAATCGAAATAGAATACTGTTTTATGTATGTGATTTTAATTTCCGTAAAATATTTTAACGAGAGAATGACAATCCTGTACTAAACTTTGGTCTACTTAAATGAGATTCTTATTTAGTCAAGGCTATTAATTCCGAATATTAACATAAAACTTTATGTGCTTCTATATTACAGGAATATCTACGTGATGAGGTAAGAATTAGATTATAACAATAAAATGCGTCATGAAACTATTTGATTTTTGATATGAATTGACCGACTACAGTACTACAGTGTGATCAGGAACCCGGAGCATAACAGGAAATGAAGATAACCACATTATATAAGTTGTATATGGGTATTATCTTGTGTAATGTAAGTGAAACATATAAAATAGTGTATATAACTATGTACTACAAGAGTTATGTACATATTATAGCTTCGGGTATCTTCTTTACAGATTAGATAGAGATTTCGTTCACTGCACCATACAACACATATCAGTACGTATATAAGCTGCAAACAAACTGGAAGATAGCTATAAAGAATATAAAAGTAAGTAACTATTGTCGGTTTGATAGTGTGAGTGAGACAAAAACAAAAAGGGAAGTACGTACATACTGCCTACACACATTCTACTTCTCCACATTACATAAAAGAACAAACAGCATCAAAAATCAGTTCACCTACCTACCTAAAAGTACAATACAAGCTTAAGTAAGCAAAAGCAAGGGGAAAACAACAACGATAAGTTCCTTTATCTCCATTGAGTGTGTACTGTGTACGTACTTTACTCAATTCTTTACTCACTCGCTCGACTTGACTATAAAATCGTAAAATTATTTTCAATTCTTTTCAATGTGGATTCTGGCTTTGTTCTTGAGTCTTGACTTAGCTAGACTACATACTACATAACATACACTACCCTACACTACATAACATAGCTAAGCTAGACTAAAGGTTTTCTGGGAAACAACTTATGTTGACTTATTGTCCTATCTTACATTACAACATTGTTGGCTTCTTCTTTCTTGTTGAGCCTTTGCTCTAGTCACGAGAAGACTAATATCACTGTCACTGTGACTCTGTGACGCTGGGCACTCTACCAAAAGTCTGGATCAGGAAATCGAGCGAATGAAACAACTATACTCGAAAAGCAAATGTACTTTTCTATTTAATCGCTCCATCCTATATAATACTATGGAGCAATAAATGTTAGAGTAAAAGTAAGTACTCTACTTGTAATGTAGTGTACAGAAAAAGCGCCGGCGCTTCCTTTCCTACTTTTTTTGCAGGAAAGAAAAATAAATGCAATACATACTTTGCTTTGCTATTACATTTGCTTTACGACTACAACACAGAACACAGACATTACACGTCAGGTATACTTAACTTAATAAGAAGACTTGACTTGCTTTGAGCTGCCATGACTCATGACCTGTGTTGATGCTTTATGGTTTATGTGTGCTTTATTAAATCAGGTAATCAGATTATAGAAAGCATAATTAAAATTAGTGAACTAGTGAACTAGTGAACACACATCGTGTGCCTTAGGTCTTATGGCATTATACTGTACAGTTCGTTCTCAACTTTTCCCAAAACATAAAGAATTAGACTTGATATATGGTAATATTGCTCTACATTTACATATACATATGTACATACATGTCATGATTACTTATATTTATAACAGTAAACTTCATCATGCTTTCATTATTATTGCACACACTCTAAAATCCAAGAATCTTCAACTGTTACAAGAGACTAAGTAAAACAAAGAAAGTAGAAACAACGTCTGTATATGAATAATTAAACCGCTTTCTGCTTTCGTGAAATGCTAACGTTAACGTTGGGCTATAAATCCTCTCACAGAACTTTCACCTCCTGCAGTTGAATTGTTGCTGAACTTTCACCATGCATATTATGAAAGTGATGCAAAGGAAGTTTACGTGTAAAGCGGCAACAAATATGGGTATCTGTTGAAGGGTGATCATCTTCGGAATATTCATTGTTCTTGTTAGCTCATGCTTAAAGAAAGCATGCGTGAGCTTGAACTATGAACTTTACACTACTACTAGTCATTTGTATTAACTAAAAAAT
>JAQFYC010003561.1:0-20345 GCA_034694165.1 Tomocerus mixtus
TGAAAACTTGTCCATTCAAACATAGCAAGCACCCCAAGTGAGTATCGGGTAGATTCCACCTCTGGGGAAGGAAAAACAGTATGTTCAGGAAAAATAGTATTGTACATTGTACTACAGTAACCCCGGGTGAAATGGTCATGGTGGCACCGCGTACTGTGATGACTGCAAAGAATATTTTTATCGGACTCACAGCATATATAATTATTACAAAGTTTAATATTGTGAATCTCCCTTTAGCATATCCTTAGGGTGTGCAATTTAATAATCCCCGTGTGCTAACATGCAGATTATACATTTATTGAATGTTTTAATAATCCAATTAATTAAACATTTTCCAGTGAACAGTAATAAGCTCGCTTGTGGAAATATTAAAACCTTTGCAATATCTAGAATAGGATTCCAGCACTCCATCAGAAATGTTAAAAATGAGAAACAAAGAAATATAGCCCAAATATAAAATATTGTTAGCAGTTTTTCCCACAAAGGAATGGCTACTGGTAGATTCCTGCGATACATTTGCAATTTCCCCTCCCGAATTAATTGAGGAAACTCATCTTTCCTAAAAGCGTAGACCTCGTTAATGATTCCCATTTCCTGAATTTTTGTAAGATAATCATAAAACTCTTTTCTGTAGCATCCTGCCACCGAAATACTCTTTTTTGAGATTTTTGTCGCCTTTGTTATTCTCCAACGGCTTGGTTAGGCCTATCTATTTCATAAAGTGCTTTTAAGTGTCCTATAAAGTCGTTGTGTATTTCAACGGCGGTTTTCAGGTTTTTATCCGACAGGAACTGAAGTGCTGCTCTAATGTAATCGGGTTGCAGTACCTGTTTTTCCAAATAATTAATTATAAACTCTTGTGGCATATATTTTAATCCACTGCTTGCCAAATAAATTGAATTCCAAATAGGATCTTTTGCGTTTAATTGCGGAGCAATTTTTAGTTTAAGATCAAAAAATCTGGAAAGTAAATCAATCCATTCCCCCGCAGGTATATTTCTAATTTCCATTTCCAAAATACTGGCGTTCAGGTTATTTTTCAGTATTTCATTCCTGAATGGCTTATATACCCAGGAAGATGGATTTTCATAGAGTTCATTTACACCCTCCTTTCCAACGACGATAATTTTATATCCATTTTCCAATAATTCTTCCGTATCTTCATAGGGGAGCGTTTCAAGAGGGCATAGCACTTCGGACGTCACGTGAGTCTCGTACCAAATTCGAAATAAGTAGAAACAACACAAAATACCAAGTAGAGATCTAGTTTTAAACGAAATCATATTTTGAGCTACAATCAAAATTAGCCCGTTAACCAAAATATGAAATAATTTTCCAATTTTCACCTTAAATGGTAAAATGTAAAAATAATAAAAATTTTTGTTTTTAGAAGATTCAGAAACCAACACGAGGCATACAATTAAATAGAGAATAAAAATAAAGATGAGTGAGGTTTTGTCAAACGTTTGATTAATCCAGATAAGCAATGTGACACTTTCTACTCTTTGTCCAACGTGGAAAAATGAACTATATTCTTGGTTGAAAATTAAATCCTCTTTCAAAGAATGTTCTTTAATATATTCACGGTGCTCCCAAATTTTTTCCCATACTGTTACACAACTCGTATATCGCCAATTAGTAAATGTAGCATTAAATTTATGTGCCAAGTAACTTTCAAAAATATTGTGGAACCAACATGTGTTTCTAGATTGCAGTTTTATTATTTCTAAGGGTGCGATGGCACAAAATCGTTCTTGGTCTCCTTCTCGCATTAATGCAGGTGGTGTGTTCTGCAAACTGTATACTCCAATTGGATAATGATGTAAATTGAGGCTAGATGAAATTTTAGAATATTTTGGATGCCATGGGTATCCATTAGGTAAAATTGTGTTTACAGTATTACTAATGATTAGCACAGTTTCAGTTCCCAATATTTCATTATTCTTGTTTATAAGAAGCAAAGATAAGTAAACTGGAGCACCAATCCTTTTCAATTCTATATCAGAAGTAAGTTCTATTAGTAGTGTTTTGTTATCTGATAGAAGCAAAAAAGTATCGTGGTTGTAATCACTGCGATGAAATTTTATTTTTTGTAGAACAGATTTACTCCTCGTGAACTCTGAGTGCAAAATTATTAGTTTGCAATAAGGGTGTCTCAATAGTTGTCTATGAACATTTACCAAATTTAAAGTTGCTGAATCATTTGACGCAGAATTTTTGAAAAGTGTCCAAGGTTGACGATACTGATTTTTAGTTACTACCGCCTCATAAATATACACAGAACTGGAAGAAATTTCAAAATCGCAATGTTTGTACCCTTGAAGGTCAAAGACAATGTTACATTTTGCAACAGCACAAATGTATACCAAAATTAAAAATAAATTGGAAAGTTCACGGTTGCCAAAATTTTTTAACATTGCATTTTTTATTTAGCTAGAACGAATTGCAATTTATTTACCCACAAAATGAACTAAAGAAACAGTAGTATATATATATACGTATATTTATTTAAAGTAATATTTAAAATCCCACAGCACCGTTATCGCTAAACAAAGTTTCAAAACTTTACTTTCGAGGATAATCTTCACTATACACAAATGTAAAGACTAAGCAACTTCCTGGTAACAATGTGGCTGAAAACTACCACAATAATTTAATTATGGTTTCCTATCGAGGTAATGCACACATTTACTAATTCTTTCTTTGGGGTAGCTTGCTTTGTAGTTCCATAATGATTAATGATAAGTAATTCCACTTATGGAAATATAATATGCAGATTATATATTCAATTCTAAGAATAAAATACCAACGAAAAGGGTTTTTCTATATGCCAAAAATTTAAAATATTTGTAAAGGACATTGAGTAGTTTTACTATTATAAAGGGTTCCTTATCAATAAAATTACTAACAATTATCCAAACACTATGTAAGTTCCATGCAACAATAACAGTTTAACTGATAACACAGAATTATTTAATTCAACAATCAATTACCTACTATACCTACCTATATAATTAATAATCTACAAAGCATTATAACTTCCTGCATAATAGGGAATATCCATATTACCTGGTCTTGGTCCCATATGCCATTCTTCAAAAGTTCTGGTCATTTTCAACAATAATAATGGGGCTACTATTGTTGGGATAGACACATCAAACTATCATGCAATGCAATAATGGCATCAATTACTTAATTCCTTAGGTTTCCCACTAAACATGAGGTTTAGATAGATAGATTCACGTGTACGTTCTGAAATAAAAGTTACATAATATGTTTTAAGGAAAACAAAGACAAACATAAGTTTATTTGCTGAATTAACCTTTGCATTGTTACAACTTTAAAAATAGACATTACTTAGTCATGAATTCTTTCCATATTATGTAGTTTGAAATGTAGGTATAATATTGAATAAAATACTGAAATGCGCAATATTGTCGTCAATTCCATTGTTAAATCAAGAATTTTAATATACCTACACACATGTGTGGCAAAACATTTAACCGTGGATTGGTAAGTATTTTTATGGTTACGTTATAATGAATAAGGTACGTTAATTGGCAATGGCGTGACAATAGTATTTAATTCAATTAAGAGTACCTTTTTAGTTATGAACATTTCAAAATCTCATAATCATTGCACTCGATTTCTTGACCAGCATAAGCTACAAACGCTATATGTGGTCCATTTTGATGTGTTTTTCCAGGAATTAGTCGGCGTCTGAGACTACCAGAAAATTTTAAATTGCACCTGCTAAAATGAAGTGGCTCACCATCTTTCGTTCGGCCTCCGGGTATTGCGTTACTAGAGATATTCTACCCACATCACATCTCACCCATTTAAGAACAACATTTTGAGGGTTGGTGAGAATTTCGAAATTTTTTGTATGTTTATGATCTATTGATCTCTTCCCGTATATGAAATAGAGCATACAGGTGCATACATACAGCTTGCCTTTACCAGGAACAATATCTCCCTCGTGGTAAACCCAGCACAATGTAAACTGAATCCAAATTTGCATTCATTACTGCTTCAGAAGCATTGTTAGTCTTTGTTATTTTATTAGGAAACCGGAATCTAAAAGAGAAACATCCTAAAAATATAAAAAATATAAAGGAATATAAATGCACCAATAAATTTTGGGAGTAAAATAATATTACATATATTAGTATAAGGCAATTAAAATAAGCTAAGAAAGGGGATTTTTATAATCATTAATTAACGAGTAAATAATTTCACGCATATGTTAATTAGCAATATTAATTAGCAAATAATAATTTTGGAAATTATTATTTGCAGAATTTCATATTTACACATTTTGATATTTTTAGTGATATTAGTAATGGAGAATGGCAATGTGACATGTTTGTATCAATAAGCATGAATTAGCGTAATGCGTGATCTCGATTTTCTATGAGATTAATGAATAATGAAACATTGTAAGATATTTTGAAAGCGAATCAACATTTTCTTATGATGATTATGGTTGCAGATATGCAAAATTCTACTTTTCAACTAATGATGCAACTAATGAAGCATTTGTACACACACAACTTGTGTGCACACCTAATTTGTAAAACGTGAAACCGTATTTAAGTATATTTAAGTATAGTATGTTTAACTGCGTTTACTGAACACCACAATTTATTATGTAATGGATTAAGCCGTGTCGCTAACAACGATGTATGTGGGGAACACTCTAATTGATTGCATTTGCTCCACTCAACCCTTACTGAAATACATTTACTACTTGTAATAGTATTATGCATATAATTGATTTTACTTTGCAAATGCGTACAAGTGACATGAAATAATGAATATTTGCATAGCTATTATATTAGCACATGTAGCTTCCGTTTTATACTATTAAAGGATTGCTATTTTTAGACAAATGTAAGGATGATGCACTTAGAATTGTAATTGTCGCTTTAGGATACAATTATGTACACTTATGTTTTTATTAAAATTTATGCAGACATTTCTGCACTATCGTTAAGTGGAAAAATGGCTACGTCTTATATTTGGAATAGGATTTCAATTTCACAGAAGCAAATGCTCTCTCGACCAAGAGAATAATTATACTAGATGTCAATCCGATTCCCAATATTATGTATACAGTGAACACATCACTATTTTGAAGTCCAGGAAACTCTCTGCGGTACTGGCAATGATAGAAATTGAACATTTCCTGAAGAATATTAATTTGGCGAAACACTTCGCCATTTTCAAATAGAATGAAGATCCTGCAAGAAATATTTTGCACATAATTAGATCTACAAAATGTCAATCTTAATTATTCGGTAGCATAAACGCAATTACGAGCAATTACGGATATAGAAGGAATTTTTTCATAGATGAATTTCGGTGCATGAAAGGCCCAGATCCGAATGTAGCTCCTAAGTTTAACTCAAAACTACTAAAAGAGTCACAAATCTGGTCCAGGCTTACTGGAGTAACACCGACTTCCTGAAATAACCACGTCTCTCTCATTGTTAATATAGCGATAGAAGATTTAAGCATTGCCCTCGATGCAGTCATTGTGTCAACTATATTTCCAGAAACATTTTTGTCAGGCATTCTTCGTTTCGTATAGACATCCTGCACAAAATTACATAAAGATGCAGTTATTTTTCGACATTTTTTTAATAAATATTTACTAGTTTATCACAATTTAATTATTTCCATATTTACGATATAATGAACGCAAATGAAAACACGAAACCGTAATGGAATTAATTAAAATTATAGAATATCTACTTTAAAATAGTCACGAAATTTTTTATGCTGAAGTAACTCAACTGTTAGCATTTCGGTTGCGCTCAGTGCTCGACTGTCCGCCAAAACAGGTATATTAGATTTGATGAGCTCTTCATAATTTCCAATTGAATCTTTTTGATGGAATGTAAAAGAGTGAACTAGCGTAAAAGGTGTAACACATGATAGCCATTGCCAAACCAGAAATGCGTATAATTTTCAGTGTTGTTGTGGATAAGGAGGCATTCATTCCTTAAAACATTATAAACTTTCAAGATTATTTCACACTAGCATTAGCATTTCCCAAAATATGTTCTTATCCACATTATTACAATAAAATAGACACCTCGCAATGTTAGGGTGGTCATAAACCACAGCTGCGTTTCTTGAATTACGTTCTCTCGGTCCCTTCCCCCAAATTTTTCTCCTATTCCCAATCGGCCTCTTCTTCTAAATGATAGTGCTGTGTATACGGAAGTTATGAAGATGATCCACAGAGCAATATATATTATCCAGACTTGTGGATCAAATGCCTTCATGTAAATGCTTCTTAGTAACGATGCCGGAGGTTGGCGCAATATAACCATCATACTGAAAACGTTGTAAGAATTTATGCAGATGGTAAATGGTAGCCAAGTGTAATACTTTTCAAGAAAAGTAGAATTATTTATAGTTTAATTACCTATTAGGGTAAATCCTTGGACTCATGTGTAAATATTTCACTCTATACATTAGAAGTTCAGTATATTGTATCATAATATCTGCTTCCCAAGATAAAATCTGTTGGCCCATACCAGTTAATGGATATGCTCCAGTGTTATTACTATCAGACTGTCCAATCCACCCAGTGCCTTTAACAGTAACAAGCCTGAAACCAGATACAATTCCTTTGAGATGCAGGTACTACCGTATATTCATGTTTCTAACAAAAATGTAAACTAAATCTTAATTTATGAATACTCGATTTCAATTGCTTACGTAAAATTAAATGATTTCGAAATTCCTTCGAAAAGCAGAACAGGTGGTACAACGATAACTTCATTCTGGAAACGATCATCTGCCTATAAAGATATTATGCTATTGGAAAATTCATGTAAAAATAATTAATAATGAATTTACATACGCTTACAGCCAACGCTTACAGTGTAAACCCCTCTTATGGAAGCTCCATGAAAATTCCATCTCCTTGCAATTTTGTTAATTAAATTTTCATATACCATTTTTTCGAATGGAAAATTATCCCAAATTACTTGTATCACTGGCACTTGCCTAGAAACACTATATAGTTCAATGAGTGCTGTTTGTATCCGTTTATGACTTTGGTTTAAGTAACTGACACAGATATAGACTTCTACATTCATTGTATATGCTTTTATAATATTTTTGGTCGTTTCTTCATGAAAAACTGCAAGAACGGACTCTAAATTTTCATCTGCTAACTCTGGCCACGTAATAAAGTAAATATTTTCAGCGAAAGGCTTTTCAATTACTGACAGTGCTGATACCTGAAAACACGATAATTATGTATATCAGTACTTTATGAATATGACATCAGGTGACAACTTTGGGTTTTAAAAATTGTACCTCGTCCAAATATTCGATAGCTTTAGAGACATTATTTGGGCATAGGAAGGTGAACAACGGATTTGGTTTATCTTTTGTCGCGTGCCATGTAGTATCTTCAATGGAAGCCGCAGTGTGAAGTCATAATAACTGATGAATCCTACAGATTCCTGTTGCTGCAGCTCTGTAATCAGAAATCCTATTAATACAGTTTACCACTATCACTACGCTATTAAAATGTTGGCACGGATCACCTAAGCAGTTTATTATATCAATTTATGAATTTCCTTTGTTTAAAATGTAATAAGTAATACCATTATGACAATTAGTGTGAATTAAAATTTCTTGATTGTCAAAAATTGCATTTGCAAATATATTCTTCTTCGAAGACACTTTAGTAAGCTCCCACAAAACACAAAATGCACTAAGAGTGTAGTAAATTACGTACATATTGTAAGCTTAGCATAATTCACCATTTAGTTTATACTCTATTCTATGAAAATTCACATGAAAGAATTATATAATTATTTACTTGGCCAAAAAATGTGTTTATTCTGTAGTTCTTGATCTGCTACAGGTTATGGATTTGCAAAATAAAATTCCACTTAATTTGATTTTCAAATAATGATACAATTAGTAAGCATTTGTACACAGTACACACGTATAATTTGTGTACACACCTAAGTACTAGTAAAATATGAAACCGTAGAGAATCAGTATGCTACAATATTTAAGTATAGTGTACTTGTGTTGAATATCATTGGATGCTGTATAGATGCAGCAGTTGCTAATGTTTAAAAAAATCATGTAATTCTGAAAATTGCAAATTGTTATGGCTAATAAGCATATTATTATTAAGTTGACAATAAATGTATTCAATGGTATATTTTGTAAAATGAAATATTTTGCTGTAAAAAATGTGCAATACAGTGTTTTTTCCACTGATATTATGTGACTATGTATTCTGTTCAACATAATGACTCCTGTAAAATGAGGCGTTGAATAAAACCTTATTATTATTATGTACTCCACAATTTATTATATTATATATAATGGAATTAACCTTGTCGCTAACAAAGGTGTATGTGAGGCCCACTCTAATTGATTGCATTTACTTCATGCATACTTAAATGCAATTACTATACTAATTATATTGTAGATATTATGTCTAAGGTAATTATGTTGAGACTATTCATCTGTATGCATAGATACACAGGTACACTACAGGATACCTTATTATATTGTATTTTTTAAAACCACATTTTCTAGAATTTTTATTTTTAATGAAATCCATGGATGATACACGTTGGATTTTAATTGTTTGTGGCTTTAGACTTTTAGTATACAATTATGCACATAAAATATATATTATGTTTTATTAAAATTAATAATTAAAATCCTTGGTAAGTAGGCAAATATAATAGCTACGTCTTATATTTGGGATTGGGTTTCAATTTGACACAAGCCAATGCTCTCTCAATCAAGAGAATAATTATACTAGATGCCATTCCAATTCCCAAAACGATGTACACAGTGAAGACATCATTATTTCCCAGTCCTGGAACTTCTTTGTGAGACTGGCATTGAGACACTTCAAAATATTCCTTAAAATATTCGATAATTTGACGAAATATTAGGCCATTTTCGTACAAAACGAAGATTCTACAAAAATGGGAAGGTCAAAGGTTATTAAACAAATTATAATCATTCTTCACTAAATTATTTAATAAGCATATTGATTGATAATAAAATTACGGGTAAAGAAGGAACTTTCTCAATGAAGAATTTCGGTGCACGTAAGGCCCTTTCCCTAATGTAGCTCCTATGTTTATATCAAAGCTACTGTAAGAGTCACAAATCGGGTCCAAGCTTACTGGAGTAACACCGACATCCTGAAGGTACCACACCTCCCTCATGGTTAATACTGCGATAGACGATTTAAGCATTGCCCTGGAGGCCGTCATTGGGTCAACTATATTTCCAGAAACATTTTTTTCAGGCATTCCACGTTGTGTATACACATCCTGTACAAAATTGCATCAGTATTACTAAGATATCATCTACTTGTAGAGTATAATTTACCAATAATGTGCTGGATGGTAAATGAAATGAATAGTTTGTGAAAATTTAACTTTTTTCTCCGACAAAATATTCATAATATATTAAAATATTAAGTTAAAGAAGAAAGGAAGAAAAATCAATTTTACATTAAAATTTCATAATACAAGGCACTTTGGAAATAGTACAGATTTTTAATAGTAAGGTATCTTAACTGTTAGCAATTCAGTCGCTTTCAGTGCTCGATTGTCGGCAAGAACTGGTACATTGGACTTGACAAGATCGTCATAATTTTGAATTGAGCCTTTTTGATGAGAAAGAATGTAAAATAGTGAACTGGCGTAAAAGGTGTAACACATAATAACCATTGCCAAACCAGAGATGCGTATTATTTTCAGTGATGTTGTGGACGATGAGGAACTCATTCCTGACCAAAAAAAAATTTAACAAAATTATTTTCAATGCGTATAGTACCTAAAATCTATTATTAGGTAAAAAATAACCTTGCATTGTAAGTGTAGCGATAAACCACATTTGTGTTTCTTGAAATAAGCTTTCCCGATAGTCACTCTGTTCCAATTTTTTGCCCATTCTCGTCCGTTTTCTTTTTCTGACTAATAGAGCTGTATATACAGATGTTATGAGTATTATCCATAGAGCAGTATATACTATCCATACATCAGGATCAAATGCCTTGACGTAAATATTTCTTAATAACGTTGACGGAGGTTGGTGTAATATGGCCATCAATCTTGATAAAATGACATTATTTATGCAAACACAAGTGTTGTAATTTAATTATTGTAATTTAAAAAATTGTGTAGCAGTTACCTATTTGGGTAAATCCGTGGACTCATGTGCAAATATTTCGCTCTATACATTAGAAGTTCAGTAGTTTGTAAAATAATATCGGCTTCCCCAGATAAAATCTGTTGTCCCATACCAGTCAACGGATGCGTTCCCATGTTGTTACTAGCAGATTCTCCAATCCACCCTGTGCCTTCAACAGTAACCAGGCTATATAAATCATAAAACATATTTTTGTGTATATTATTACATATTTCTTCAAAATTTGCAACTTTAATTTAAAATTAATTCTCTTCACCACATCTTGGGCAGGGGGTGTGAGCGGTTGATTATATGTTGATAAGAAATTAATGCATTTACTTACGTAAAATTAAATGCATTGGAAATTCCGTTGTAAAACCGGATCACTGTTAACACGGATTCTGTACGATAACGACTATCTACCTGTAGTAAAATAATCAATGTTGCAACTTAATTTTTGAAATGATTAGCAATGAATTTTCAATTACGTCAAAACAATGCTTACTGTGAGAAGCCCTCTTATTGGAGCTCTATGAAAATTCCATCGTCTTGCAATTTTGTTAATTAAATTTTCATATTCCATTTTTTTGAATGAGAAATTATCCCAAATTACTTGTATCACTGGCACTTGCCTAGCAACGCTATACACTTCAATGAGTGCTGTTTGTGTCCGTTTATAACTTTGGTTGAAATAACTGACACAGATATAGACTTCTACATTCATTGGATATGTTTTTATAATATTTTTGATAATATTGTCATTTAAAAGTGTGAGAACAGACTCTATGCTTTCGGATGCTAATTCAGGCCATGTAATAAAGTATAAATTTTGTACGAATGCTGTTTCAATTAGTGACAGTATTGAAATCTGTAAATAGTGGAATACATTACTGGTGTACTTATAACTCTTTATGTATAATTTGCCAGATTAAATATCAAAATTTTACCTCTTCCAAAATTTCGATAACCTTAGAGATATTGTTTGGGCATACGAAAATAAATAGTTTGTTAGTTATGTGCCATCTTATTGTTTCTTCGATGGGATTCAGTCTGAAATCATAATAAGTGACAAATTGTACTGATTCCTGTATTAGCAGCTCTGCAATTATAAATAAATATCATTAATGTAGCAACTACTACAACGGTTTTCCTTGGAATGTTGTGTCGTTTACATTTCACATATTAAGTAAGTACCATCATGACAATTAGTGTGAATCAAAACGTCTTGATTGTTAAAAAAATCATTTGCGAAAATATTCCCTGTCGAACACACTCCAAGAACACACAAAGCACATAATGAAATCAGAAAAAGTGATAAATCGCGTATTAATTTAGAAGTGTACTTTCCCATTTAAATTTTTTTATTTCAATGGAAATTCTCATCAAAAAGTGAAATTAGCTTCATAATAGAGAATGTTTTTCTTGACACAAAAATCATTATTATCTGATCATCGTAAATTACGTTACCTGTGCTACAGATCAATGATTACGATTCATAATCATTGATCTGTAGCACAGGCTATGAAATGAATTCCCCACAAATTTATGAATACAATCCAATTATATGTAGGCATTATTATATACCAACACACAATACTATGCATAATAGGCAACTGTTATAAATGTAGAAGTATTGTGTCGATACAACAAATATGCATGACATTGTATTGAACCTTATCGCTAACAATATACGTGTGTACGGAACACTCTAATTGATTATGGAATTTTCTTCACTTTATATTATACATTATGTATAATACATACAGTTACTATTAAATGCGGTTGCTAATTTTATTATATTTGTTTGTCAAGCTATCTTTGCTTTACTCTACTTTTCAAATGTAGACAAGTCTCATGTAAATATTTGTATTACGTATTAAGATATATTATAAGCACTATATGGCATAACGGACGGCTTCCCTTTTAATATCTCACAATTCACGACTATCTGATCCTTATCACAAAAAATGGAAATAAGACCGAGGATATCATTGAAAGAAAAAATACATCATTCTATTTCTCATATGAATGGGAATACATTGTGAAGCACCAAACAGTATTTATCGATCCCATTTAACTTATTGTGTCGAGCCAGAGTACAAATTGCTTATTGAGTACAAATAGTAAAATTTAAATTAATTAAAATCTGTTTAGCCAGAGAAGGCAGACACAGCTCCTATAGAAGATATTAAATGGTCAATTAGGTTAATGGTCATATAGTCAGTCATGTAAATGTTTGCCGTTGGACACACTGGTATCCCTTAAGATTGGCTTGAAATATTGGCCTACTCCAAGCAAAAGTAAATAAATGGGTAAGTTATTGGGTAAATCAGTACATAATTTTACTTTTTCTGTCATTTGTTCACTTGGAAATTGAAATAATTATCATATTTTATGCAGCCATATATAATAATAGATTTGCGTGCCGCATATTATGTTTCCTTCATTATTGTATGTCATTACATGCCTTGTATTTTGCCTCTTAGCACTTTGCGTGGGAACAAACTTAATTATTTTATTATGCTTACCAATACCAATTTACACACCTCTAATACCTACTAATGTTTTTCATGGTTGTATTCTGCATTGCATTATGCAAGGTTAAGGTTTATTTTATCAACCTTGTCAAAAACATTTGGATTGAGAGTTAGGAGAAGCAAGAAGGCTTTAGTTTGAAGATTTTATATTCTAAAACGTTTTTACTGTCACGTTTCACAATATAAGCCAAAGAAACTTTGAGGTGTAAAACGTTGGTAATTGACGCAACATGTTGTAGGACTATATCCATTTCACATCATTGTCAATTGATTACTTAACAAGCCACAAATATTGAGATGTCTTCTTACATAATTGTACTACTTTAAGATGAGATCAAACATACAAAGCATGGAAAATACTTTTTGCAGTTGTTATGACTCTAGGAACGTCATAATGGAGCTAATAAATATTGCAAATATGTACGAGCATATTAAAGTAAAAAAATATTCGATCTATTTGTGTTATAAATAAATAGGTTACAAAATATTAATTAAGAGTCTCTTAACTCAACAATTTTAGAAGCACCAATATTAATATAGGATATAAGATAACAATATAAATACACAAATGAATAAACTACGACCGACCAAATGGATGACCATGAAATAAGCTGGAATATGTCATTATTTTTATTTTATTCTTTGTCTACTCTGTGTTTGCAAACAGTAATTAAACCTTTACGAGTATAAATATGTGTTTCATGGGAAAATATCTTCTTGCAATTTAGAGTACTATAATTTAATCGTATACCTAACTAAATACCTACCCACCCACTTTGCTGGAACATTAAACTCTAATTATGGATATTAACCAAACCAAAATTTAAGTATCTGCGATGTTACTTTAACTTATTTAAGTTTCTGGAGAACCTACACAAAGTATACCCAATACCAGTTGCCAATAGTTCTACGTTTAATGTGCACTGTGTTTTGAAACGCTTCTAACGTATACATTTCAATTGCGACACTTTATATTTAACATATTTATTTAGTTAAAAATGAAAGAAATATGCAGTCAATTTTATAAAAATGTAATTTTGAATGAAACCGTATGGTTGCCAAAAAACGTTAGTTGGGAGGATTTGAGGAAAATCAATAAGCCCAGTGTTTACAGTTCATTCTGGTTAGTGTTCCCAGTTGCAATTTGCATTCACATTGTGCTCCTCTTTGCAAAGAAGAATTTATCAATACCTTTAGGAAAATTGGTGGGACTGAAGGAAAAGTCGGTTAAAAATAATTGCGGAAGTAATCCAGCTTTGGAAAAGGAATTTTGCATTTTTGGAAAGTCGTTGTTTAAAAATAAGGAGAAATTGAGAGGATTGGTCAAAAAAGGGTTAGGAGAAGAACGGGAAATCGAGCTTTGGCTTCGTAGACGTATCTCTCAAGAACGTATCTCAAAATTAGAAAAATTTGCGGAAAGTCATCGCAAATTTTTGTGGTACACTGGTAACAGTTTATTCGGATTATACTTTCTTTGGGACCAGCCTTGGTTTTGGGATGTAAAGTTGTGCTGGACAAATTTTCCATTACAGGTTAGTAATCTCTTGATTTTATAAAACATTACATTTTAAAAATTAAAAATACTTTCTGTGTAAACACAGAATTAAATTTTGCAACCTTTTCTTAGATTTTCGTTGAAAATTTTTTCATTTTATAATTTTCAGACATTGCCATTAGGCATAAGATGGTACTACATCGCTGCAACGGGTTTCTCTGTTACCGAATTTTTTACTCATCTGAAGGGTCCGAAGAGAAGGGATTTTAGAGAGCTCGTTGTCCATCATTTAGCAACATTCCTTCTTCTTACAATATCTTATACAGCTAATTTTACACGAATAGGATCAATCATTATCCTAATACATGACGCTAGCGACATCTTTCTTTACCTTACGAAATGCTTCCACTATATTAAAATTTTTGATATTCGGATTTCTAGCTTTTTAGCATTTTTTATTAGTTGGACTGTAACTAGACTAGTTATATTTCCGTTCATTATTTACTCGAGTGTAATAGGAACTCGTCCTTACAACTGCCCAGCAGTGTCTGTTTGTATTGGTATGCTTGTCGTTTTGCAATTCTTGCACTTTATTTGGTCTTACTATATTGCTAAAATTCTTATAGGAGTCATCAGAAAAGATGACTCCAAGAAAAGAGATATTAGAAGCTCTTCTGAAGAATCAGACTGAAGATGCTATTGTATAAAGGCAAGGCGTTATATTTCAAATAAATTAACTTCAGAGTAAACACCGTTTAATTAATCTCATAATATGTATGTGAAAATTTCTAAAGAAAAATAGCGTATAAGTGTTGTTTTTGGGTGTATTGTATGGCTTATTTACATTTATTGACTAGCGAAATATTGGATAAATAAATATTGACAGAAACTATTTGATCTCACGATGGAGAATATAACTAAATTAAATATCTCCAGACATAGTATATTGAGTCTATTGTACATATATTTATAGTACGTCCACGACTGCTCCATACGCCAGTAAAAGTTTGCAGTAACATTCTACTTTGGACGGCCGACACCAATAACAAATAAAAAAAAAATCATTGTTAGGGGCGTCAGTACTGGGAGCTAACTTTTATAAATTTTACGATATAATAGATCTACCCAAGATAATAAATAGAATAGTAAATATGTGTTATTATTATAACTATGAATATTAATGTTGGGAATCCTTTGAGACTATTAATTGCTTGAGATATCTCATGCGATAAATAGCTCGTGAAGGAAATTTATTAGAATATTGTGCAATGTTTAATTCTGTGATTTCATGAACACTGTTGGTGCTCAGTTCATCAGTTCCTGCATGCCATTCAGCAATAAATTCGTTAGAATACAAAATAGAAGTATTATAATATGCAAATGTGGGACACACTATAAAATCAACCAACCATTTTCAAATTAAAATAATACGCAAGCCAATAGATGTGTGCAATGAATTTCATACACAGCGCATATTAGTATATAAAGAAAAGTTACAGACATCACACTAAAAATCTGCAGAACCTGCTTTAGCATTGAATTAACCACCGTGGTACTTATGTAATAAAATATCTAGATTAAAATTCTTGCTTTTAAGATATATTTGGCATGGGATTTCATTTTATTAGCATCAAAAACTATTTACCTGTGAATTCCAATCTGTAAATCTATCCTATGATAATTGTATTTCTAAGTTGTAATTTCAGTTGTGTAATTATATGTACTCGTGTGTATCATTATGTGACTGCCTACATTGCTTGTTCCGTTAAATAAATACAATACAATACAATGCATTTTAGCACTTATTATATAAATAGTATTTTACGTCTCTTCTACTTGATCTATCAGCATTTACATATTACCTTCATGACATTTAATCGTTATCGATCAAATGCAAGTGAGCTAACATATCTTAGTAACTTGTGCCAAACTCAAACATAAACCTCTAAAATATTCAGCAGGCTACGGTATATGTACCTACAACAATATACATATATTACTTCACAATGTATACAATTATTGTTTCACTAGATTATCATTTAACGTTTACAATTTAATTCTTCATCATTATAAAAGGTGAGTCCTAGTTAAATAGTGTTGGTTACTAAAACACAAATTAAAATTTTATCTAGAGCAAAATTTTTAAGTATTTGTAATTACTCAGATTATTATTAACTTTTCTTTTATATTTTAGAGGTATACTTTAGAAAAGGGAAGTAAATTACATAATAACTTCCAATACTTTTAATTAGCACTGACTATGAAATATTAGACAAAGGATGTGACTATGGTCTTATTATTATCATTAAGGTAGTTGCGATACAGGGTCCTCTAATTTGAATCGTAAAATACATTTTTTTTGAGAAATCTTTAACTTCTAGTTCAATCAAACCACAATATTATGAGTAAGTCCCAAAGCAAAACAGGAACACATTTATGTGTTGCCCTCCTAATACTATTACGCACCCAACTAGCCGACTTATTTCACTGTGAACCAGATATTCATGTGACATTTACACGAAACATAAGCCCTGGTCTTGACACACTGGACAAATTTCTCAATGAACATTTCCTTGGCAGGATGTTGACAGTTGACTTCTATCGCTACCGGAGTTTTGAGAGCAGAGTGGAAATGGGAGACAAAAAATCACCCCAGAATATTACGGTAATTCCGCCATCAAGATTCGTGTGCACGTCGATAGATTTGAATTACGTTTTCGAAGGAGACGAAGATGGGGTTCATTTCGAAATGTACTTCAATATGGAAAATCCTAATTTAATTCTCGTTCTTTTTGAAAACTTTGGCCATCTCATGCACACATATCTCAATTACCAAACAGTATCGGCAGCTAAACTGTACATATATATTCCAGTCAGGGGATATTTATATTTTCGATCCAGAAAACTGAAAAATTGGGTACAGTCTTCATCAAAATTTTACGACAAAAATTCTCATGAAGAATGGGAGAGTCACAACAATAATTTCTTCGGAATGCTTGTTCATTATTATGGTGGAGGTTTCTTCTTTACCCCAGAATGCTATGAAGGGCTTCTATATAAGTTACCATTGGACACCTACGAGAAATGTACAAGGATGTACCAACAAACTATTGTTATGTTGTCAATTATGAATAATTTCACTTTGAAGGTATATACCATTGTTGAATTGGAGAAAGCAATATATCAGTATCGCATAGTACATGTACCATGTCCTAAATACTATCCCCCGTTGTACTTCTCTACATTCATAAATATAGAGGAAACAACAATGGACCTTATTTACTGTGAAGAAAAAGAGAAATTCGAAGAATTCAGCCTGAGTATTTGGATTACGGATTATTTTGATGCGTGGACTTGGGTTCTAACATTCGTTGCTTTTCTGATTGGCTCCTTAGTTTTTGGAAACACAAGAAAAAGATCCCAAATATCATTTGAGAAAATAATTAAATCAATTTTTGATTCGGTTGCCATTTTATTTTTTCAAAATTATCCCTTGCATTCCAGAAATGCCATCGTGCTCACATTCACATCAATGCTATTATTGCTGACAATCTACGGGACCCTTATGACCGGCAGAGTTATTGCTCCTCCAGGTAAAATTGTAATGAGGAACATCAAAGAGCTGGTGGACAATGGATACAAACTTGAATACCAATTGGAATTAGAAAACAACATTCATTATGGAAATCAGTTGTCAAATGGATCCGTTTCGTACAATGCCTTCAAAAGATATGGGATTTTAAATAAATTCAATTCGTCAATGATTGGCTTCTACAGAAATAACTCAAGAGTACACCAATTAGTAACCAGCAAGTTAATACTCCGATGCAGACACAAAATATGTAAGTTTTGGGTTGATAAACTTGAACGTGACATTGTGGTGCTAAAACATCGCGAGCATAAATGTCATGCTGCTTCCGAAAGTTTAAATCACCTGAAAGTTTGTCTCCATTTTGCTGGAGCTCATCATATTTTGCTGAGTAAACCATTGAGCCAATCAAGCCTAATGGGTCTAAATGATTGGTTTCTTACTAATTACCATTTTATCATTAATCTGAAATCAATGATCCTACAGTCGTCTTTTGATTATTATGACATGAGACCAAAGGTGGTCTCTTTCGGAATGAAAATTCACACTATTTTTATCATTTACGGAATTTTAATCGCTATTAGTATATTCTGTTTCGCTTTTGAGATTCGAGTCCAAAGTATTAAAAAAGTCAAAATTCTTTATTTTTCTGAAAATATTAGCTCAACAAGCAAAAATAATTTGGAAAACAATGGATTAATTAATGAGAACCACATCAGGTTATACAATTAGAGTACTTATTATTTCACGGCAGGCAGCGAGTACTAAACTGGCCGCTATCTTGTTGGCCGTTGCTTCATAAGTACAGAACAGCCTTTATCTTGTTTTGAAAAAATAAAATTATTGGTTCACATTTTTAATGTCTTCGGAATAGCAGAAAGCTAGAGCTATATGTAAAGTAATTTAAAAAAATATAAAACAATAAAAAATGATATTTTTTAATAATCTGGGGGTAAATTTCAAAATATTTTCTCTCCCCCATATTTAAAAAACGCAACACTTATGCATACATATTATTGCAAATTCATAACGGCACAGTAATTGGGGACAGCTTTTGTATTTACAGATGTGTGCATAAGTGTTGCGTTTTCGAAATATAGGGGAGGGAAATTTTTTTGAAATTTACCCCCAGATTATTAAAAAATATCATTTTTTATTGTTTTATATTTTTTTAAATTACTTTACATATAGCTCTAGCTTTCTGCTATTCCGAAGACATTAAAAATGTGAACCAATAATTTTATTTTTTCAAAACAAGATAATGGCTGTTCTGTACTTATGAAGCAACGGCCAACAAGGTAGCGGCCAGTTTAGTACTCGCTGCCTGCCGTGAAATAATAAGTACTCATTATAATTATAATCGGCTGAATACCAAGGAACGGCACGTTGTGATACTTTAACTTTAGTGCTTTTTAGGAATTCCGCAGGTAATACAAAACAAACATATTCCAAATATTAAATTCTGCTTGCAAAGATACACATGTAGTACAAGCCCAACTAATGCAATTGAATTAAACTTGGTTTCATCAAAATCGGTCGATAATTAATTGTTCAAAGGTCAGGTTGAAAATAAAAAATCGATATTTGCGCAAATATCGATTTTAAGTTTTCAATCTGACCTTTGCCCCATTAACTATCAACCGATTTTGATGAAACCACGTTTAATTGAAGTACATTAAGTTGGGCTTTTGAATGGTGTATAAAATTTTGGGTTACCTATCCGCAGTTAGGTTGCTGTGTCACCTTTTATGTACTCTCTTTCTAAATATACGTATCTTTTTAAATCATATACCATGTATAATATTATGTATTACTTATTATAACTAAACTATGAATATTAATGTTGGAAATCCTGTGAGAAAAATTAATTGCTTGAGATATCTCATGTGATAAATAGCTCGTAGAGGAAATTAATTAGAATATTGTGCAAGGTTTAATTCAGTGATTTCATGAACACTGTTGGTGCTCAGTTCACTTCCTGCAGCCTGCGAACATCCAGCAATAAATAGTTTAGAATACGAAAATAGAGTTTACGGTGAATTTTAAATATACAGCATCTACACGGAATCTAAGTTTGTCAGTATGCTTACCCCTGTTGTAGTAGTGCCTGTAAAATTACTTGATCATCTCTCAACAATTAAAATATTGTCAACTGTCGACCTCGACATTAGACTAGTAGAATATATATTATGTAAATTAGATAGATAAAAGTATATGTAGACTGGGAAAACACATTAATTTGTATATTACACACTGAACCTACCTACAATGTCTAAATAAAGCTACTGAATCTTCACTTCATATTCTGACAAGTAAACATAATGTATAGTCGTAAATGATTTCTGTATTTTTCATCTTTGTATTAATCTAGCTAACATAAATTCACCCGGGTAACATACAGTTCATACACATCGGACACGGTCACAATCGGTAATAGGTATCATAAATACAATTACCTAATTCTAATCTAAGTTAATATATCATTTAACATTATGTACGACTCTGAAGGAAGCCTTTGTAG
>JAQFYC010003562.1:0-20340 GCA_034694165.1 Tomocerus mixtus
ACAAGGAGGTCAATTAGAGCACGGGTCGTTGCTTGGTTTGGCTTTGGCTTCTTCCCTTACTCTTTCTCTCACTCTCACCCAAAGCTGACTTCCCTTCCCTTGGTCGAGGATGAAGACGAAAGTCGAACCTGAGTGAGAACTAAGACAGAGATAAACTGACATTCGGAACTAGTAGCTTCTCCTCTCGCTCCTCTTTTCCTATCCCACTTACTTATATGTACATCTGCATCTCTACACTCCAAACTGACGCACTCCCTATAGTATGTGTACATGTATTCTCGTTCTATATAAAATATATACCTATATAACCTTACATAGAAAGAGATATGTTACTTACGTGTTATATTATAAGTTACATTAGGCTATATATATAGTTAGTTAAGAAGTAACTGGAGTAATACATACGTAGTTAGAAGTAACTACTTTAGTGTTGTCTACGTACGTAGTAAGAGTATAGGTATATGTATAAGTATACATGAATTGGTAAAGTAAAATGTAACATAGTTAGGAAGCGTGTGTACAAGATAAAGTCTAGTTGCTTTCCCTAATGTTTCAGACAGATCAGAGGAGAGGAGGAAGCCAAGCCAACAAATAGGCCTCTCGAAACCGATGGACATCTCCCACTCGATACGTTCCAGCACTTGCTTTCACTAAACCTAACTAAATAGACATTTCCCAAGTCTTCTTCTCTGTATAATGGCTTCCTTAGCTTATATACCTCTGTTACTATTACTCTTTAGTATATTATATAGTAGTAGATGTACTTTGTATGTACGTATGCATGTATGTTGCGGACTCCCTAAATGGATTGGTGAAAAACAGAGGTGATGAGTCGGATGACTTTTTTTCTCGCTTGCTTCGCCTTGACTTGACTTTCTTCTTTTTCTTCACTTGCTGGATGCTTGCATCTTTTTCTCTAAATTGAGAATATTGCTTACATAGGTAGGTAGATATTATATACATGCAGATACATTTACACTGTAACAAAATAGTTCATCTACTAAGTAATAGTAATGTTTAGTAGTTCTACGATATATTTATGTAGTTCTTTCTTTTTTATCTACGTAAATACGGATACATTGCAATAGTCTAGCCAAACTATTTTCTACACTTGGGACTGGGAGTAGGGCGAAAGGAAGATTGCATTAGTTTATTTATTTTTCTAGAAGAACGATGAAGAGAATATTATTGTCTCTCTTTTAACAGCCAACTTAGTTTTGCAATTTACATTTTTTGACGAAGACTACTTACTGCAGGGTAATTTACAAATCCTCTAACCTAGCGCTATATTAATACCTGAGTATTATTCCACCATTCGAATTAAAACCCGACAAAAATTATAACATAAGGAATGTTTGTAGGTATACCTTTCCAAAATATTCTTATTGTGCATTGACACGTTTTCAACAAAACCTTTTTCTATGTACTACAAATAAAGAGAAAACCTTTGGAGTGGCCGATTGTATGAAAATGAAAGTAGTTGAGTTTCTCAAAACACTTTTATCCAACGCCAAGCCCAACTATTTTCACATTGCTTACTTATCTAAAGAACACTACCGTCAATTCAGCACACCCACATAGAAACATACTCATACCTACAATAAATACGTACTGTACATATATTTATATGTGTATATCTTTCATAGGTAAGAAAGGTAAATAAATATATGTATCTAAACAATGTTAAGAATGTACACGTACTTAGAATATATATACAGAGTAGAACATACTAATATATACATACATACATAGGAGAAAGGTAAGTGTATTTCTTCCATACACTTTCATCCGGATGAAGGAATGCACTTATCGTTAGTGCACTTGTGTACATAAACAGTGTATTAGCATAGAAAGCGAGGACACGACACGACGCTGCTGATGCTACGTACATCATACATACAACAACATTGCGCCAAACCATGCCACATGCCATGGCACATTGGAAAAAGTCTCCATACGGTATACAGACTCCAGAGTAACAATAAGCCACATGTAAAAATAGCAAGCTATAAATAATCCGCTACATTCGCAAAGTACTTTACATTTAGTAGGTATTTTCTAAGTGAAGTACTCGTATATAAAATACATACGTACGCTTTTCCCTATTCTCCCATTATTCGCACTCTGGTTCCCAATTCGATTGCTGTAGCAAAAATATCTACATTTGTATAATATAGTACACTCACCTTAGTAAGTATATTTTTAAACATATTATAAATACGTAGTAGCTAGGGATAGAAAAAGGATTGAATTGTGAATACAGAATACAGTAGAAGAGATCTGTAGTGTACAATAGTGTATAAGGTAAAGTATATGCAGGGAATATTGTACAAGAGAAAGGAAAGTATCGCTTTGGCCTGGGCTGGTTTGGTTTGGTCTGGCTGTTGCCCAACTGTTGCAAATCCTTCCTTTTCCCATGAAGAGAAAGAATCAGTTCATTCTTGTTTGTTTACCTTTTCCTCGTGGTTCAGTTCAGTCGTTCAGTGTTCTGCTAACTCTCTCTCGGTTTATATATGTGTGTGTTGTTGGGTTGGGTTGGGTTTTGGTTTGGTTGTGTAGCGAATTGAGAGAAGGAAACCAAACCAACAGCTTAGGTTTCACTTTTCTCCACACACACTCAACTCAACTCTAATACAATGCAGTTCGGGTTACTTTTACTTGGCCTTTTTAGAAAATAGAAAGCTTTCTCTCCCATATCTGTACGTACATATGTACATATGAGTGTTTATATACAATATGTATGTACTTTCTGTACACAAACCTACTTAGGGATCTTGCAATAACAAAAAACAAACTGAGTTGTATTATTCCAGTATACTATAGAATGTTTGTACACAAAACGATTCCGCTGAAAGCTTTTTTGCAAGGTTTTCGACTCTTATTTTAATCTTGTGGGTTTGTTTCTGCGCTACAGTGCTCACTTATCCTTAAAATTATTCTTGAAGTTGCTTATGGGGAACATAGCTTACAGGATCAACAAGCAGTACTTGAATTTCATTTGGGAATTAGTAACAGTGGTTTATATTTTACATAATGCGCAGTAAATAATTTGTAACGGTGGAGATTGGAAAGCGATATCAGTTTCTAGATGAACAGATGTATGTATAGCCGACTTATTCGTAGTAGAAAATGAAAAAGAGATTAGAGAAGAGTTAGTGCACACCTGGGGATGGAGAATGTCAACATGCCATTAAAATACTAAATTATGCATACATACATACGAAAAACAGATGACTATCAGTATTTTGATTATAGACTAAACCTACCAATAGTAATATACAAATATCTGGAGTATTAAATTATAGATTGAAGAAGTGATCTATAAAGCAGCAAAGTTTTCCTTAGTGACAATAATCTCCCTCATTGACTGAATGAGTTTCAAAGTTGTGCGGTGCAGCATTTCCAATTCCAACAGGATCTGTCTTGTCCAGGTGTAGGGTTATTGTAGATAAGAGCTATTAGAGGATTTATGATCACCCCGACCAAGGAATCCCTAAGTTAAGACTACAGAGAGAGAGAGAGATTGCCCAGACCAGACCAGACCACAGAGAATAGAGCATCACATCACATAATCGGTAATTGAGATAGAGGATAGATCAGTTAATCTACAGACTATTACTCTCTATCCTAAATACATATAGCTGTGTATTAACTACACTATACACTACTCACCTAATCCAATCCAACTTAACCGAGCTCAATGAAATTCAGGCGACCCTCATGAATTTCTCACACTAAATATTTTTAGCCTACTTAAGAACTTATATACTTTATATCTTGAATTTAGACTTCTACTGATATATCTGAGGTAGCGTAGACTTTCAAGATGATAATGTAGATTAGATACACTCAATCACCCTGTATTCATTGCATAGATAACTTCAATAATATATTTTAGGCACCTACTTTTCCATTACATAAATAGGAGTACATGCATCTTCTTCTTCTTTAATGGCTATCTTTATAAATTACATAAACACTTGCACTGTCTACTCTCAATTTAATACACTTACAACGTATACTCTCATACGTGTACATACATAATTCTTCAAACTGTCCTAACAAGACTACAATTTTTAATTTTTAATTTTAATTTCAAAAGTTAGGAAAATATAACACTGTTTGTAACTATTCTTTGTATAGCTTAATTTTATTTGCGCCTAAATACTTCTACTATCACTACATAAAAATTATCCACACTATAAAATGTATGTAGATAAATTTTCTATGAGTGTAAGAGTGCTATTGAAGTTTCGGTACAGATATTCCATTAAAGACACTGATTAATGCACTGATTGTAATAATACAGTAATAGAATGCTGGAATCTAGCTTTTTATTTAATTCCATAAATAAATACAGACCTGGTACCTACACCGCACTACAATAATATACTTTAGGTACTTGTAACGTAATCTCTTTTAACTCTTCTCTTAAATAAGTAATTCCTCTAATAATACTAAAGATAACTATTTATATTAATCTAGAAATCCTTTGACTCCAGTTCAATCCAATCCGCACCGCCATGCCATGCCATGTTACAGTGTGTTATCAAAACGCACCTCATGCAATGCAATACACACTATCGAGTCCCATATTATCTAAACTAACTTTATCCCTACTCCTTCTTTAATACCAGTATACTAGTATACATTATAAATCTCTAGCTGAAGTTATCAACTTTGGTCTGGCTTGGCCTGGCCTGGAATAGGATCTCCCACGAGATGTTTTAGCCGGTTGACTCGCTTCTTGAAATAAAATGAACTCTTGCTCATCTCTCCCGTCCAAAGCTTACGATTAGTGAAGTGAAGCCATAGCCGGGCACTATTTTGAGTAGAACTGATACTGATGTGATAAGTTAAAGTCTAAAGTAGTATCTGTCTGTACATATCTCTCTACTATAAGAAGAAGGTTTATACTAAACTTTATATTATACAACTATAAGTAGACAGAAACTAACAAACACGCAACGCATCTCTGTACAAAGCAAAAGTCGAACGAATCTTCGAATTCATTCCGTCCGAGTCTAAGTCTAGTCGCTCTCATTATACTTACTGTTAGCTATATCTGTAGGTACGTAAGTTAGTTGGATTGAAGTTGGCTGGGCTCTTATTACTTTACTTACTTACTTACTTAGTACTTACCGAGTTAGTTATCGTGAAGGACCCGACCCGACAAGGAATGGAAAAGGCAGACATTCAAAATAATAGTCCCTCAGCTCAACACTCACATCAGCTTCAGCTTCACGGCATAAAGTTTGGATCTATCATGCCATCCTCATCCTAACACTCTACTATATCACTTATATCTCTATATAAGAAGAAAATCTGCTTATATTTCTATATAACTTGTGTGTACGGTATATACTATGATGTTTTAAGGAGTATTAAGCTATCTGTATAAGCAGAAATATTATGATGTCTTCTTGCGTCATAATATCATATTATAAAGTTTCTGTATGACCCTTTCTAATGCTTCTTCTTCACCATTTTCATTTTGTTAACATCTTGATCACGACATCCATGGGAATCCTACCCTGCCGCATCACACAAGACTAAAACTAAATATAAATGTTTACCTACATAGTACTAGATTATAAATAACCAAACCAAGTCAAAAGATGTACGCTTACAAATTCCCATACATACTATTAGAGTTTACACTTAACAGTACATTGTATTATTATTATTGTACTTACTTGTAGCAGTACATAAAGAGAACGCTTTTTAATAAGGACCTCTTATTCTGTCCTCATTTAAGTAATAGGCACACACATACATGTACATAGTGAATTTCTAACAGTAAATATCATTGCATTGCATTAGCTAACACATAATAATCATAACATAAAATATAATCACAGAACATAACGATCATGTTTTCTAGGGAGTAGAGGGAGATTGTAAAAAGTTAAATTAATTGAGCTGGTAGTACTTATGAAGGATAAAGTATGATAAAAAAGGAAAGCACGGATACCTTCTAAATCCTTAGAGCCAAGTGAAAGATGGATGGAAAAATTAAATATGTGGGCAGTTATTTTACTACTTGAGTATTTATCAAGTTGAGATTTATCCATATCATTATCATGGCATCTGAGCCGATATACATACATAATATTGTATAAACACAAATATTTTACTCCTTACTTAACCTGTTTTGTTTTGCTTGAGACTTGAGATTCTATGAACTAATACCCTTTACATACATAGTTTATGCAAGGAGAATGTGTGGAAGCTTCTTGTGTGATGTAGTTGTAGAATTTTATATCTTTTGTAGGTGAGGCTGATGAGTTGTCTAAATTTGGTCAAATCAACTCTTAACTGAATTTATGGACTGCCATACCATCATGCCAAGGCACAATGTATTGTTCCTATCCTAAATAGTATGCATTATGTATATAAGTATCTATGGGCTATTCTACTGTGTAGTGTAGTGAATCTCGACTTGGCTTTGGCTTTAAAATTAAGTAACTCTGCAGGTCAGACCCTATGATCTCGTCGGGAAAGGATTAAATTAAAATGGTTTGCTTTAAAACGGCTCTGCCTCTATGAAATACCAAAAGGTACAAGTTTTGCTGTAATAAATATACAGGGGATTGTATACAGAAGCAGTAGCTAGTAAGCTAGTAGAAATTATCCTTTGTATAACTACTAACCCTTCTTAATAGATGCTATTCTCTTTATTTCTCTATTTAATTCAGATATCATCATTATTACTTGACAAGATTAAGTGTAAAATGCTATTTACACTCTTGTGTAGTGTAACATAACAAGGATCCTCTGTATTGCTGTATGTAAGTAACTAATGCTCAATGTTCCGAGTTCCGACCGGCTTTCCATTGCTTACTTACTACATGTAATGTAATGAGAGCTAAACTAAGCAGAGAGATGAGGGGGATGGAACCTCGTGGTTTATCTTCTTCCCTCTCGCCTCCATTTATGTATACGATCAAGTTATCTCATTTATTATGCATTTGCACTTGCATTCTATTTCTTATACTCAACTCTATGTAATTGAACTCTCGCTCTGGCCTGGCCTGTGCTATTTTACTTACTTACTTACTTCATTCCATTACTAACTTAACTTCGTGGCTAACTTGATTTCCTTTCAGTTGACTACTCACTCACTCACTCTTCGGCTACTGTAACCTTTAAATGGCAAACATCCTTTCACTCCATTACATTTATAAGAGATTGTGATACAATACAAACAATTTACAATACTTGCAATAGAGTAGCTAAATATATATCTAAATATTAAGATAGGTGCTCTGTATATGTTTGCAATGTCACTTATATGTAATATAAGGAATATACTACTATACTTTGTAAGGAAATGAATATTATAAGATTGTAGCACGAATTATAGACCTATAAGTAGAGCAGGGCTGGGAATTTAATTGGTTATGTAATCAAATCAAACGAATTTTAAATTGGAAAATCATAAAATATTTTTGAAATGTAAATTCAATTAGCGTGCATATGTAAATGTGCGCTGTGAGATTTTAATAGGATGATGCTATTCAGAGATCATCATGTATCTGTACGTGATAATTTTCAAAATAAACTTCACAACACGTGTGTAAAGTATACTTCTGTGTAATGAACTCCAAAAATGTAGTCTATTGAATGTGTTACGAGTACGACGACACATTTACTGAATTTCTAATTTATTTTATTGACATAGAATTAATAATTAGGTAGATTCCATTTTTTTTTCGATGTTTCCCTCTACAATGGCAAAGTTTGACCCAATAGTTAGAAATCATATTAGAAATTATGTTATGTTTGTTCAATTACTTATTGTTAGCAACCTAATTGCAAATTAATTCGATATCAATGACAGAAAGGAGAAATCCAATAAGGTCATACATGAACTAACTTAAGTAAAATTGTATTTCCTGTGGTATGTAAAGCCAGAGCTGACAGTATAATTCATTTTTCCATAAGAAATTACAAAATATCTTCTTTCAAAATTGAGGAAAATAAAGAAGCAATACTCCCGCTCCATGATATTATCCATAAATTGTTACAGCTGCTTAGGTAACAATATTTTATCTCAGCAGTCTTTTCCATTTAAACTTACAATTAGCTACACATACTTATACAAATGCTACAGGTATAAACATATATTTTGACTTTATTTCAGCTTAGTTTAGCTACTTAGCTACATATAGTAGATGCAGAAAATGTTTGAAAGTTCAACAGAGCAAATTATTTCTTTGATTACCCAACAAGTTAGCTTGACACTGCTAATCACGCTTGAATAAGCCGAGTGAGCTAATGAAATCACTAGACGTTTCTATATCTATATTAAGTATGATACGTAGTATCTCTGAAAATGAGTATACTTATCTACTATATGTATAAAATATTTCTATGATATGTACTACATATAATTACATACAGCTACTGTATGTATGTAGTGTAATAAGTAAGTAATAATATAAAGCATACCTTTGCACTTTATCCTACAGTAAGAGTTAAATAATACAAAGCGGATTGTAAAGATAAGCTTATTGCTTCTACCTATAACTATAATTGTGTAAAGTATAACTTATTTAAGTAGGTATGTACGGATCTTTGGAGTGGAAGTGAAAAGAGTAGCTACTGATACGATAGTGTAAATTTTCAACGTGAAAATTACAATAGAACGGAAGAGTAAAGGAAAACAGTTGAGCATTGAACATCATCACATCACATCACATCAGCCACTTACAAAGCAAAACATAACACAATGCCGCAGTGAAGGCAGTAAATAAAGTACGTAGTAAAATGAGCTGGAGATGATGAGCGGATGGGATTCGAGTTCACTGCCTAGAGATAACATAACCTAACACTACATAACAATACACACAAAAATACTGCTTGACTTGACTTGACTTGGTTCTCTTGTTGTAAATGTGATGCATTCATTAACTCTCTCTCTCTCTGTGTAATATGCATCCGACTGCTTTGCTAACTATTTTACATACATACATAACATAGTAATAAGTAGTATAATAAACTAGTACTAGAGTTGTACATAGAAATGTACACATAAATTAGTTATGTAGCTACTCCGTGTATACAAATACAGAAGACATATCGTAATTTAGATTTATATGGGAAAGAAAATCTCAAAGAGAACAACGGTAGTGTTTCCTTATGTAATTTACGTATGTTCGTATGTACTAACTACTGTATGGTGTATATAAGCTGGAAATAAATGAAAGAGATGAAGGGAGACTGTTTTGTTTGTTGTTATGTCGTTAGCAAGTACACGTGTGACGTGTGAGTGAGTTGAGTTTATTTTTCGGAGTCTTTCTCTATAAAGGATGTTATGATGTTAACTAAATCTGCTCTATTGTACGTTTCTAATGATTTAGAACATTAGGGGAATGCAATTCAAGTCATCATCATCACACCTGCACCTGACTCGTAACTTAACATCAGAGTGCAAGTCCTTATAATCTTCTCCCTTATAATATTACCATGCGATTGCATGAAATAAAATGAAAGAACCTTTCTTTATACCTACAAGTCATTTTTATAAACCTCTTGGTATTCATGTTGAATAGATACTTATAATATTTAAATACGTGCACGATATTTTAAATATTTGCTATAAGATGTTATGTGGTATAAGTGTAAGAATGAAATGAATGCAGTGAGTGCAGTTCTCCCTCATTAATATGTATTTTGTGTATATGTAAGTACATTAAGAATATCAAAGGAATAAAAAATCAAAACACAAGTTGGAATAATTAATATAAAGGATAAGTTATGTCACGTAATGTGGAAGAACTGATAAGAGAAAGCTGTATGTACTATTTAAAATGGAGATGGATGGCAAATATGGATTGGAATTTGGAATTTAAATACATGAACATGAAATAGTTAAAGTACTTTAGGCTACTAGTTATAAATCCTAAATGTGACCATATCGTCGTGAACTGTGAACATTCCTGGGCATTTATTTTATTATTTCATCAATCTACTTTTCAGTGTGCTATGTACATACATTCTGTATTTTCATCCTATATGTAATCCCATCATCACCACACTACACCACACCAGGACAAAAACAAGTATTTTATGTATGTGTACTGTATAGAGCATCTTTATATTTATAGATATTTACATAGTGTGTATGTATTTATGTGTAGAGCTAAGCAAAGAAGATCAATTCATTCCACTCGGGTTCTCAATGTCTTACCCTTGAGTTGACTTTAGACGGAAACTTGATTTGCCTAAACAGGGTGGCATACATACGTACTTACATAGAAAAACCAGGTAGGTATATTTATTTTCTATAGTAGATACTCGATGTAGGTACTTAAGTATAGTTGGCTGGTCTTCGGTTAGTACTAATAATTATTTGTATGACTTTCTTTGCTCCACATTGTTAATATACATACTCGTCCTGTTATTGTATTGCCTTACTTATAATTCGATCGTCTCTGCTATTCTATGCTCTTGAAATGTCATGTTGCGTCTACGCTGGTCTGGTCTGGTCTGTGAAGCCTGTGATGTCATGGCATGCCACGCGTAACTCAATACACATCTGTCGTCAAATTTAACTAACATCCTCACAAAAGTATAATATAATACCTTTGTGTACCATATAATAGTGTATGTATTGTGATAGGAGATGAATACACTTGGCTTTGACTTGCTTTGACTTTTAGATGGACCAAGGACTCTTCTCCGTTTGAGTATAACAAGAAAACTTCTAAAAATCCAATCAAATTGAGAATAATAATAATATGCACTGTCTGTGTGTCTACTTAAAAGTAGGTACAAAGAAAACAAGTCTTATATTTATTACGTATTCTCGAGTTATTTATAAATTTATGTACACCGCAACATGTTTGGAAATCTGATCAAAAGACAAAACAGGACAGGACATGAGCTAACATATATAAATAGGCTCGTACTTACTACTGGTATATTATGCAACATACATCGTATTATTTTCGTGCTACTCTTTTCTAAGACAATTGTAATTTAACAACCTATTTATAGTTCGGTACATTTATCATTACACAATCTAGCCTAATACATTTTTAATTAGTATTCCAATTCCAAGCAAGTTGGAGAACAAACGCTTCTGAATCAGAGAATATTACAGGTATGCATTTGATTTTGATTGGAATATTGTCCAAACGACATAATTACACAAACAAATCTGTCAATTGAATTAAAAATATAATTTTTAGGTTTGAATTTTTTTCAAGAGCCCTTATTATTATTTTAAGACATTTTTAATTTAGCGAATCTTTTAATACAAAATGGAAAATATAAGAGTAAAATGACTTTCCAGGGCATCTATCATACTTTGGTTGGGTATCCCATAATATTATACCTGTGATGGTTAGTTAATTGGTAATTAAGCACCCATTTCTCTATGTTCGTACATATATCATTATTTCTACATTGCAGACAACATATATATTGTATCAATTGCAACTTTGCAACAGTGACAATGATTATGTTCAATGTAAACTTAACTAACCTATCTGTAGTTAATTAATAGAAATTAGGTATATCATTTTTATCTTAATGTAAGTAGTTATAATTAATTAATTCTCATTGTTACAAATGACCATTAATTAAATTACTACTATTAGCCAATTAATATTAGAAAATGTGAAAGCGTTTTACACAAATATTTATGCACTATTTAATTAGCATTTGCATCTACTTAGTACTTATTATGTGTACCCTTGCGATCAAAGCGAAAGAAATGAAAGAGAGGAGAGTAAGCTTTCCTTATAATAATAATATTACCGGAGCCGAGTGCAGTATATAGTATAGTAAAGAGAACATTGAACATGAGACAGGTAAGGTTAAAGAATATTTAGATTGATGTTATGTATGCATCTATGCATGTAGCTTTATGTATTCAGTATTTATATGCAAGTAAAGTTGAGGTAACTCTAGATAAAGGGGAAAGATGAAAGAAATCTTTGATGTGCTTCTACTTCTTTGTTATATGAAGCGTGTAGTGTACGTAAGTCTGTATTCCTATAGTTGTTGCAGAGCACCTGTTTAATTTGCGTCTGGCTTGTATTTATTGTGTATCGTGTCCTGTAGCTTACGCCTTACGTTACTTTAAGGTAGCTTTGGTTATGAAATGATGTTGTTGAAAGTAATCGTAAGCTTACAACATATCAAAACTGAAAAGAGTCAAAACATTTACTTGCTCTTTACTCTCCTGGTCTCTCAAGTCTCGAAATACATAAATACATCTTCACTTCATCTTCTCTATTAAACTACGAGTTATTATTGCTACAAATTATTAATAACTTAGTGCACGATAATAATTCTATTTCTAAAATTGGCTATAGAAATTAGATACATACATATTTAGGCTCTAGACAATAAGGACTGCACATATAGGTCTCATTAGTTTGAGTGGGTATATTATATATGTATATTAGTATTCTTTATATAGGTATACAAATACAAAGTATTTTATTATTCTCAACAGGGATACGTCATAAAGGAATGAAAAGCTCATTTATTTGCGTATACTGTATTTATGTATACTGTACGCTGTACGTAGAGAATATGAATGCAAAATGAATTTGGAATTGCAGAAAGCGAGAGTGAACCCTATTAGGCGATGATCTTGAGGATTGAACAAGTTATACATACATACATACATAAAAGCATTACGTAACAACATAACCTTTGCTAACAGGTTGATGTTGCTAGCAATTTCTGTTTATAAATAATGAATGAATGTGGAATAGGTCCAAATGTATATTTTTCGCCACTTAAATAACTCACATTGAATTGGATACCTGCAGACTGCAGACAATACAATAAAAACTCGATCCACTCTAAAGATAAAATTAGCAAAGGTCTCCAAGACACATTATTAGTTAAAAAGGCCATTAAAATACCGCTGATAGGATAAAGATCGGCAAGAATGAATCATTATGAGTGGAGAAGTTCACAAAAACAACACCGCCTCGTATTAAATCAAATGCAACAGTTTCCATAATAATCTCCATGAGAAATTTGACTAACTAGTAAGTAAAATGTGTGTGAATTCTGCTTTCTTCAGAACAAAAATCCATTAGCGTCACATTGGATGGTCTTTATCTTTATCTTTATTATAACTAACTCGAGTTTATAAGCGGGTTCGTCATAAATATAAATAGCCATTTGAAAAATTGGCCACAAACCTGGAATCTGGATTCTGGATATTGTAGTTTATTCATTTTTCTCTTTCAAAGACCATTATCCTACTAATCCTACGTGTTTTTGAACTGTTCGTGTTGTGCAGATGAGAATGCGATATTTTTCTTGCATATTTCCATACTAAGCACATAACATAAATGCAATAATACAGATGTAATAGTAGTAGCTGATGGGATATACATATTTTAGCATTAGATTAGCCTTTGGATTCCAGTAGAGTTGAAAATGAGAATTTACACGTCAAGGGGCAATTATTGTGACCAGAAGGCATGGCATGGAATTCTCTGGCAAGCGAAAAATGCTACAGCCTATTTGAAGCCGACCTGATCCTCCATTTGACTAAAAATCTACTTTACTCTGCTATATGTCAAGTCTACATGCAATTCTAGCTATCAATCTACATTCAATATCATCTATAATACTTTAACTACCTTGATATTCATTCAATTCCAATCCTATGCATGTATGCATGTATCTTAGCAAACTAACTATGTATATAAGTATAAGAAAGAATTGAGAATTCATCGAACCCTTTAATTTTATGCAAAGTGTAGTCATCTAAAGGAATATGAAGAGTTGTGTTGTGTTACATACGTATTACGTATGTAACCAAACCACTACAACCTACGGACTTTCCTATCTTTGATTTTTACTGGAATACCTGTCCTAGCAATACACACATGCATATGTATGCATTATATCATTTTTTATTCAAAAGACCAGACCAGGACTCAAGTCAATTCAAATCCAATCCACAAAAACGCAGTACATACATTCACAATACTTTTACATACAAAGAAACTCACGTCAGTCAGTTTACTGCCATGGCCATCCAAATCCAATCCAATCCACATCACATCACCACATAGGTCGAATGTAATAACAATAATAATAATCTTATAAAAAGGAAGGCAATAAGGTTACTAAAGTCTCCCCAAGTCAAGACAAGGGTAGAATCTTCTATATAGACCCGTAAATAAGAGCACCTGTAGTCTGTAGTTTATATAGAAGGATTCTATATAAATGTGATGTTTTCTGTACATAAACGAAAGCTAGGAGGAATAATTTGGATGATAATAAGAACCATCATAATAATGGAACATAAAACGAGAAGCTCCTCCAGTGCAGTGCAAGGCTAAAGATGAGAGAGAGGCCGATTGATCCACAGGAGCAACAACCAACACTAATGCTCTATAATACACAGCCACACTTTACAAACATATTATATTCGTATAAGTATTAAAGTATACACAGCAAATTCTGTATTAGGTTTCCTTTCCTAGATATATTATGCACCTTCTCGTCTTGTCTGGTCTTGACTTTGACTTGTTTGTGTGTATTACCTACCAACCATCAATAGAGGTACGTATGTACATTTACTGTAGGTTGTAGGTTGTAGGTAGGATGTATCTACATAACTACATAACCCTTTGCACTTGTATGCTCTCGGCTCTTGTTTTCTTTTTGCTTTGTTTTACTTACACTGCATACTTACACTTACATTTACCTTTTACATTACAGATATGTACACACATGCAATCCGTATAAGATTTTGTTAATAATGTATCTATGTATGTATGTATTTACTAGATACTAGTAGTATGTATGCAGTTCAAGATTCAAGAGCGAAGCCAGTCACTCTCTGAGTTAACTTAAGTTAAGATTGCATTGGATTTTAAACATGAGACGAAAAGAAGACAAGATCTCGATAAAAAATCTAAAACAACTACCATTCCGAGAGAGTCAAAGCAAACCAGACCAGATCCTTCCACCAAACCAAACCTAACCACATCACAAAAGTTTGGACCAGTTTGGAATACTTGGCCTTAGCTTCAACTTTTCTTCATTCGAATTCGACTTTCATTTAGTTTGCTAATACATAATACAGTTTACAGTAGGTACCTGACTTACAAAATACATAAGAACCCGCATATTATAATGGGTTGCTTTGCTAGATGATGCATTTATTGTTTGGATGAAAGATACAGACTTACTATAGTAATATCGTTTTATCTGTATGTACGCAATATCCCATTTGATTTGTCTGATACATACAATAAGTAAGTGTTATAAAGATCTGTAGTGTGGTTTTTTGGTTTTGGTTCTAATAGTTTGTATGCACAATAGAATATAGTATAGAAACTCTCAGAGTTAAAGTTTGTTGTTGGTTCCCGTCTTAACACGGGTAACTTTTGTGTATGTAGTGTAAGTGTAGCGTTTGTACCTTAATAATGTAGGCAAGCAAAGCTACCCAAACGCATCAGTATTGTGTATGTGTGTATAAAATGTAGTTTTCTGTTCGGAATGCATCAATTACAGAATAGAGAATCGTTTACTATACAGATACACACAATGTATGTACATAAGTACATACAATGCTAATATATATTGGCTTTGGCTAAATAATAGAACCTTAAGAGAATCTTCCCTATTGTATAGTATGTGTTGTATGTTATGTAAGTGAGTGAGTAACTGAGTTCTAAAGCAAACCAGACGAGACTGACGTTTTTCTGTTTTTTCCTTTCTTTCCCTTACGCTTGCCAGCTGTGATCTTCTTCGTCTTAACTTCATCTCCTCCACCTTCACCTTGCACTTGTCTTCTCTCGACTTCACTTGACTTCATTCAGTTCACTTAACTTTAGTTTTGTTTAGTTATCTTCGCTCTTTTTATATCTATGCAAGTAGTAAACACTATCTGCCTTATCCATCTTTGCTTTTATACGCTCTATCTATAACACTAGCATGAGTGTGCCTTAAAACTTTGGATTACTACAGATACTTATAATATGCTATTGGTTTGCATTTAGAGATAGTTAAAGTTGTCTGTCTATTGTCTATGCTACAGATACAATGCATACGTTCAGTAGAAGGGATTCTGACTTTATATTATATTATATCGTAACTTTTTCTAATTTGATCTATCTTACCTGTCTTTGTCTTTTGTTTTTAAGTTCCGTGTTTCGTATAATGAGAATATTTACTATACTTTACCTACAAAAGATATACAGTAAAGAAGAAATTACTAAATACTCGTTAGAAGTACACCGTGAGCATTATTAAAAGTTAGTTAACTTCAGTTCTTAGGATAGGAGAGTAGAATTTTCCTATTATTTAAGTAAGAAGATTGAAGGTAAGGTTACAAGGTAAACTTTTCCTTACATAGAATAATTTTAAGAGTTTAATACACATACATGTATTTTTAATACGTTGTTACACACTTCATACTTCATCCTTCATATTCATAGTTAGTGTCCAGGCCAGGCCAGGCCAGAAGCATTTTACAAAGGTTCACTTCACTTTCATTATATACTTTTAGTAAGTAAGTAAGGTACTGAACTGAACTTACTGACTAACTAAAGTTGATTAGATTAGATCCAATTGGCTTGCTTTAACTTGCATTACATTACATTAGCATCAGCTTTGCTTTTGCTTAAGCTACTTGATTGGTATGGCCTGGCCTGCCGAGCAAGTTCGTGACAAACTTGATCAGCAGCGGCTACTAAAGTAGCCCAGTACCTACTGAAAAAGTATAAAACTGAGAAAACTGCTCTCAATTTTTCTTTTCTGTCTTTTTTTATTAATGGCTCATCTACTGTGGGTTTTGGCTTGCATGTGATTAAGTTGAAGTGAAGTTGAATTCGAAACTGCATTCCCTGTCTTGTCTGCTCCTTAACTTACTTAACTACATTAGGAAAAAGGGGTGAGGCTTAGGAAACATATAGTTAAGCAAGTTAGCCTTACTATCTGTATTATTGGATTTTTAATTTTGGTATTGGTATTGGTTTGCAATTACAATCAGAACAGAACACTCATTGACGATTTGTATGCATTGCTGGGTGATATTAATGGATTCTATCCCATTGTTAAATAATCTTGAATTGCCAAAAGTCCCATTTCCATTGCCTCAGAGCAATTTTAATGCAATTAACAAGAAAAAAAGGAAATTATAACCGAGGGATATATAAATATGTAGATATGTTGCATACTACTTTTGCTAATTACTATGTAAGTATAGGAGTAAATCAAGATAGCCATAATAATGCATACATTGCATAACCACAACCACTGCAGATGTAATGTTCAGTATAGTATGCAAAAATAATGAAGATGATGATTTAAAGATGTGCAATGTCCATGACCTTTCTTTAGTGATCTGATCATGATCACATAACATAAAATACACGTACTTATTCATGCAGACAAGAAAATAAAACAGAAAATGAATGAGAAAGCCGTAAAGTTGTTCTTGACTTGCTCTAGAAGGCTATGAATAGGTATAGTACATAGTAATAAGTAAACCAGGCACCTGCCTAGTAATTTAGTTGAGTAATTTGCATTCGCCTAGAAGGGACTTGACGTTATGATCTTATGATGTTATGTACTATGTACTACATAAAAATAATATTTAGACTGCAATCTCTAATTCTGTGCAAATAGTACAGGTATCTTCGGCACGTAATGAAATCCAATCCTTGTATGAGAGTACAAATTGAATTTTATTATATTGACTTTGTTGCATAATTATACTAAAATTTCATAGCTAATGCCCTTATGCCGTCTTTTAATATGAAATGTAATATTTGTACCAATTTTGCCTCCCTATACTTACATACCTGTTCTGTTATGATCCTGATGCGATCTCCCAAAATTAGATGCAAGTCTAGGTCTAGACTACTACCTAGTTATTTATTTACTATTTACGATAAATACTTATCCTTGTTCTTAAGAAACGGATGCTGCTAGTAATAAATAAGTAAATATCAGTACAACAGCAAGTTGCAACTGCAACATACACACACCAGTACACACACAATAAAATAAAGGAAAAGAAGGGCAGGGCAATAACATGTGTGTGCAATGTGCAACAACATATGGCTCCGAGTGATTTATAAGTATCCAAGGTGTGCTTGCTTGAATTTGCCATTGCAAAGAGTTTGCCTTAACCATAAAAGAATCTGTGAACAAGTGAAGATCTAGCGCTACTTACTTTAGTTGGGGTTATAACAACATCAATATCCAAAAAGTGTTTGTATCTACTACTTTTATACTATTTGCCTTCAATCTCCAATGTAAAGTAATTTTGCATGTTTATATTTACTAACACTTTAGGTATGATTTGAAAATGAACCTTTAAATAATCAAAGCCCAAAACTTGTTTGCTTGCGATACTTACGAAGGGACTGATTGCATTATTGGTTTCTTGGTGGCAGTTAGCGTTTAGCAGTTTAGTCTAAACAACCTTCCAACTAAACACTCACCTGTCTTCTCGGTTTCCTTTCTGAGATCACATTTACTAGTACCAGTGCCTTCTTTAGCAATATTCTGTAATAAACTTGCGAGGTGCACTAAAAATCAAATTCATCAGATCACATAACGTCAGCGTCAGCAAAAGGCATTTTACTATCGTGCATGCAATACAACTTGTTCTTTGTTAATATGTAGATGTATATTATATGTATATGCATAAATAAAATAAGTTTATAATGACCTGGTTGCCTTGTTGCACTTTATCATGCGATTTTTATCTCCACTGCATAAACAGCCTATACGCAGAATTTCAAGTTGCAAAAAAGAAAGATTTATGATTACGGTGGCCGGGTCGGTACCTATCTACTATCTACCTCAACCTGATCTGATCACTAAACGCATTTTGCATTATTTGCAGATATGGAATTGCAAACCGGTAGCAACCTTGCATTTTAATACATAAACGTCTACTACTTAACTACTACCTACTACCTACTTGTACCACTTGAATTATTGCACAGGCTTCATTTTCTTTTAAATATACCTTTGCGTATTTCTACTTAGTAATGAATTTGGCTAATTTTCGCAAACATTTGCAAAAGGCAGATACTTTTCTGACTGAACTGAATTCGAAGGCGTTATTTTAGTAGTTTATCTACTTAGTGTACATTAATTATGTAGCAAAGCTAAAGGATCAAATATCTAACTCACTATTATGTAGTTTGTATGCATGTAGCGAAAAATAAATGAAGATTCTAATTTCTAATTGTTATACTGTATAGTAAAATAAAGGGTCCTAATCGTTCCCGTACTACATACCATACAATTTGCAAATTGTTCTGCTCTAATTTACGTTTATGTCTATAGGAGAGTTCTAGCGCTTACACCCGCCCTTTATTTTTGATCGTCAGCAATTTTGTTTTGCAAATTGTAGCTAAATTCTTTGTTAGAGTCATCCCGTTTCCTCCTTCATAAAAACATGGTAATACATAGTAGATTGATAATGTGAAGAGAACATAACACATTCCCACAGAAAAGAAATTCCTTGCACTTTTGTAGAATATAAGATTAAAGTTAAATGCAAATGAAGAACTAATGCTTCACGAGAAAGAAAGCCTTTGATAGCTTCACGTTCCCGTTAATATATTTTGTGTCTAATGCAACCGTGAAAAATGATCTAGGACTACAAAGCAATTTAACATTATGTATATTGTATATAAAGCTACTACCATTTCTAACGAAGCCAGAGTGACTCCTCTGTAGTTTTCTGCGTATAAAATGAAAGGTATTGTATATAGTTTGATTATTATGCAATAAATATATTTTGTGGTTTTAGATATTCATTTTACGACGAGTGTTTATTATGCGTAACTTTATATTCATAAGTAAAGTTCATATATTCCTACTTGAGTACAAAAATTAACGGATAGCAATAGCAAATGCATGCTCATTGGTATTATGCATTTATTTTCAGCAAAAGTATTATTTTACTGAAAGTGTTTAAAAAACCAACGTCTTTGAAAAAGATGACCTATTTAGTAAATATCTCTATAAATTAGGAAAAACAAAAAATAAAATGTTAGGCACGCTAATTTAAATAGCTTCAAATAATGAATGTCCAGTTTAAGTCAGTATTTGCAGTCGAGCTTATTAGAGTCTTAAAGATGTTCTCAAATACAATATTTTTTGCATGTAATGGGAAATGGGTTGCAAAAAAAAGTTTTTTGCATAACAAATGCGAAAGATGTGGAACGAGACCTTGAACAAAAAAGAATCAGGAATTTATTCTGAAATTGAATCTTACTTTTTACTCTTTGCACACTTCTATGCTAAATATAACAGTAGGAGTGACTTAAAACACTTGAAGAAGAATTGTGTCGAAATCTGCATAAATTTTACTAC
>JAQFYC010003563.1:0-20339 GCA_034694165.1 Tomocerus mixtus
TTTTTGTACCTCTTATTTCCTTTTCCCCTTTAAGTTTCCACAAAACTCCACCATCTTTCCCCGGTGTGGTTACAACTTCAATCTTCTTTCCATTGAATCCTTTTGTGACATAAATTCCCGGTCCCTCCATGGCGGACGTTAAACAGGATTTCTTGATATCATCCTCTGTTAAATTCTTCACCGGTATACCGGATACCAATGAACAGGTTTGATACAATTCGTATGTATGGTAAAAGGGAACGTACCAAACTGTTGGTTTATTTGGATTTGGAACCACTTCATTGTTCTCCTTAAAATATAAAATAAATTAAAGTTTCTCTCAAACAATATCCAAAAAAACACTGTATGTAAAATGAAAAGAAATATTCGGATACAATACACATTTTTCTAACCTGGGAATCCTCATAGTTTACAACATTAATGGCACGCTGTGGTAGAACACAAGGAGTTTCTTCCCATTCTGCTACATTTGCACCACTACAAATGCAGAAACAAACAGCAGAAAATAAAATTAGTGCAGATTTCATTTTTCTCTATAGAATAATAACTCTACAGAATAATGTACTGCAACTGCAACACTTAACGAAGATAATGTACAGGCATTTGAACCCGGAACTAAACTTTATTAGTTTGACCCCATGAAATTAAAGGATTAATAGATTTTGACCTTTAATTGATTAATTGGCTATGAAAGAGGTTTTATTAGAGACTAATAAGTAGAGAAAAGGCTGCTATCTCATTCGCATTTATATATAAGTAGTCTAAGCATCTATATATGCATCAACGTATCTCTTATCATCTGCTGGAGAACATCTTGAATCTTGGAATATTCCGTGTCGCATCTATCAGGTGAATTTGTGGTTGGAAACAGATATGCGCTAATATAAGTACACACATCCGCAAAAAATCCATACCTGCAAGGATAGCATACAAAACAGATATTTGCATACATGTATCCAGTTCCAGTCTCCTTTTCCTTTGTGGAGAGTAGATAAGAACAATAGGTATATTGATATACATACTATAAGTAGGAAATAGTCAATATCATAAGGATTTTAGGGATTCTAAGCATGACTACCAAAACCTGTTGCATTTACTTGTGTAATAGTATGTGTCTGTTTATTACTACAACAAATTAAGACTTCAATTTGGATTGTGACGCTAAACAACATTATATATATTTTAAAAGTGTCGTAGCTTTTATTTCTAATTGGACCAATTAAGATTTGGGAAAATAAAATACAGATTTCATTTATTAAACAGTAATTAGGTATTTTAATGTATTAATATTATTGTAAAGCTTTTCAATCTTATTTTTGCGAAACTCTACACATATTACACTCTTTCTTCTGTTGTATGTATAGGAGGAAACAAAAAATGAAGCATTATACTCAAAGATGCTGTAAAATGTATTATATATTTTGTAATCTATGATAATCCTGCAAAGGAGAGCTAAAAATCTTCAGAATCCATTTGTTTAGGATGGGATTTATAATTTATACAATTAATCCCCACTTCTTAAGGAAAGGAATTCCAAAACAATTTATACAAACTGTCTTTAGGGTATCTTTCATCGGGGCAATTGTCATAATTATAATCGTAGAAGTATTTTGGATTGAATCCCAATGCTTTCGCGTGTTTAGAAATTACAGCTCTCGTCTCAGAGTCGAAGCTCTTGTCTGTAGAAGCGGAGGAAAAGCTACGATGACCGTCAGCCCAGCATGTCACGCCTACGACGAAATTCTTACCCACTAGGGTAATCCAGTATTCTCCTAAATATTATAATAAACCTTGTTTAGGCACTAAATCCATATAACACTGTTATATGCATACATTTTTATAAAAAATTAGAATAAAATGTGAAAAATTGCCTCGGTTCAACTTTTCCCCTTTTACTTTCCAGTAGTACCCTCCGTATTTTCCAGGTGTAGTGACAATTATGACTTTCTTCCCCCCGAAACCTTCAAGAGTGAATTCAGATTCTTTTCCTTCCACTTTGCTGACAATGCAGGCCTTTTTTATATCATCATCAGTTAAATTCTTAACAGGGATTCCAGATACTAAGGATGCTGTTTGGTACATTTCGTATTTGCTTAGAAGAGGAGAATACCAAATTGGCCCGTCATTAAAATCTACCACTTCATTTGTCTCCTGAAAATTTTTAGCAACCAATATGTATTTTTAATCATTTTTTAAAATAATTAGAATATAATAACTTTTGGAATATTTATCACAATAAATTTATAATTTTTAGGTAAATAAAAGCCGTAAATATTTAATTAGTTATCAGCAATTATAATTTAATTATATCAAGTAAAAGTAGGTTCGACCATACCCTTCCCTAAATTGTCATTAGAAATACGGTTGAACAGTATTTTAGTAGGTATACTATTATTCAGCAATGATTTAGATTTTAGATAAATATAATTTTACTAACGGGCAAAGGGACAATTTTAACAGCCGGAAGAGTCATCCCTGAACAAGGACCCTTTTCTGCGTCCATTTCGGTAATATACGTTCCATCGCTCACAGAGAATACAGTGAAACAAACCACAGAAAATACGAAAAATGCCGACAGAGTTGACATTTTAGGGTTCAAATTGGAAATGCTAATGCTAAACTGTTTGCAGGAGGGATTGCTTTGATCTATTTGATCAACTTAAATGTTGTGCTTGCATATGCCAAGAGAAACTAACACTAGAAGGTTCTTTGAGGCTAAACTATCAACTATTCAGAATTCAAGAAGTACCTTTTACACAAAACAAATTAATGAAGTTTAAATGCGTATATAGTGTTGGTGGCTGAAAATGACTACTATTTGCACAGAAATAATATACCTATATGTAGTGTGTGTGAATTTAACTGAATATTATTAATTTTGCCTTGAAATATCATTAGCAAATATTTTTGCTGGTACCTATTGAAAGTACATTACTACAAAGTCGGTAGACACTCAGCACAGCAAATATATATAGCTTGCAATTTGCAATGCCAGCAAAAGTATAAGTTGCAAAAATGTACTTGACAAATTCAGTATATTATGTGATATTGTAGTAGCTTTTGATGTGCATATTGTGATAATACATAATAGTCCTCCTTCATAATAATTACTTTGTACTGCTATGTACAATATAAGTAGCATACATAAGTAAGTAGGTATATTATTTATGTAACACTATAAGCGTTAGCGTTGTAATATCTTATGGATGCTCCGCAAATAAATCCATCCAGTTCATTGTATTTTTTAAAGCAGTATATTCACTTTTCAGTTGGATATAACAACATAACAGAATCATTAAACAATTAATCTTTTGCAAAAAGGATGCAACCAAGTGGTTGAATTAAATAATGAAGCTACAGTACCATTTGAGTTGATGGAAATAGTTTAAATTGCATATATTAGATATTATGTAGTATGAAATCCTCATGAAACATCAAAAACTGAGACAGACAGGCAACGAACTCTTATAATGTTTTTTCTCAACCAATTAATAGTATACTTTTAGCTGTAACAATAATTTTAGTGGTGAATCCTATTCATTATACTTTCTGTTAATTTAATAGTAAAATGTATGTATATCAGTATAACAAATTAGGATTGTATTTGACAACGTTCTCACATTTGATCTGTTTAATAAAATGCAAATGGAGAAAAGAATAAAGTTAATTTTTATAGGAGCATTTTTACTTATTATTTTCATACTGCACGCACTGCATATTTAATATTCAGGATTTTAATGACTTTGTGTAACAAAAACCGAAGCCAAGTTCTGCTAAAAAATAATTATGCGCATTAATTGTGCCAAAAAGCTCAACTTTTTTAAAACATATTGTGTAGGATAGGGCAGGTTTTTCGTTTTTGCTTTTTGATTGTAAGCGTTAACTATTTATATGCGTTTCGCTTTAATATAACTCGAATTTGGGTTTTTGGCTATAGCATGCATAAGTATATAGTCCCAATTTCAAGAATGAGTTACATTACAAGATGCATGATTATCTAAACCTTAGTTGGTCATATTATAGAAGTTATTTCGTTGATATGACTCCAAGATTGTGTAATATAATCTAAACGTTGATCTAAACGCAATGTTCATAAGCTACAGTTCTTACACTTTACTCAAGGTAATAGAAGTATATACTGATAGAGGTACGGTCAATGTGGCCTTAGTTACCCATGCAAAATATTTTTTGTCTTCATTTTGATAGTCTGTTTCTTTCAGTGACGTCACTGAAAGAAGATTTTCGTCTGCATTTTGATAGTCAGCTTTGCTTGGCAACCAAAATTAAGCTATTGTCCGCAGGTTGCACTTTACTCAGAAAGGATGGCGTTTGATGATACGATTGTTTTATCAATATTCCAGCAAAGTCCAAAATAGTCGGAATTTGCTCTCGTCTCAGCAGCTTTGGACATTATTGTCATTGTCAATTTGTCAATCCTGTTCCATTGTAATTCTGTTACTACAACTTTTTAAAAACATTTCTTAAAGCAACACCAACGAGATATAAAATGGAAATTCCTGAAAAGTTTGTACAGAAAAATGAAAAGGAGATATTTTCAGATATTTGTTCAAAAAACCAACTCCATGATAAACTGGCTCAGTATAAAATAAATATGAGCTGTGAGGAATTTCTGGAGTATTGTCTAAAGGAAGATCGTAAGGATCTTAGCAAAAGCGAAAAAGAGTTTGTCATGGGATTCCTTGAAGTACTGGATGCTGAAGAGGAAAGGGATGAACAGAATTTCTTGAGACGCACTGGAGAATACAAGGACAACGCATGGTTTCCTAATTTGGGCAATAGTTCCAAAGAAAATCTTGCAAAAAGTAGAGATTCTCTGGAAGAATCCAAAGAAGATTCAGAAGCCGAGGTTCTGGAATTCAATCTCAAGTGTTCATGCTCTTCTCCAGCTTCAGTCGATATATTTCACGAGGAATGCCCTCAGATGAAGGAGTATAGAAATCTATTTGGAGATGACATTATTCCATCTTCGGAATATTCTTACGGCGAAGAGATTTCCGTCAATGACGAAGTTATTGATCCATTTGATATAGCAAAATGTCTACAGTTGCCACCTAGTAAGTCAACTTTTATAGCTCTAACTTTGTTAAGGGGTTGAGAAACCATTTTTAAGGATATCCGTTCTGAAATGCTTTATTTTTTTTGTTATCATCAGAAATATTAACTTTTTTTTATTGAACTTCAGAGTATAATAGATTGTCGATGCCAATACAAAATCTGAAAATGGTTCCTTGTGTTGATCTCGAAAATGAAAACGACCCCGTGGATTTTGTCAATACTTTTCAATTTCAAGAATGGAAAGATGAGGATGAGGAATCCATTCTGCCACAAATTAAACCTGACCGTATAAAACGCTCTGATTCAAAAGCAATGGTGAAAACTATGCAAAAATCAAGTTTCAGTCTAGTTTATATACAAATATGCTTATAATAGGCAAACACTACAGATTTTTCTTGTGAAATCATGTATGGATTAATTGTTTTAACAGATTGCCCGTCAAATGATGGGTTATGTTCGAGATCTCGAGACTAATCATCGCGTTCACCGAGTTCCAGATGTGTTTCAACGATTTTGGCTCGATACTAGTACAGCTTTGGGATTAGAATCCTCTGCTGTTGATGCATCATTTGAAAGGGAAGAATCAATCTCCATTATTAACATTCAAAATCCTGATGACGATGGCGGTAATCATACGACTATTACCACTGCGACTGATCCTTTAGATATTGTAAGCGTTTTTCGCCAACGGGACGAAGTGCATGAGGATTTTGACTATTCAGCCTGGGATGCCGAAACATCGTCCAATGACATGTCGCTCTTTCCTCTAAATCAAATTGATCCGGACCCACAATTAGAAGACCCAAGTTTTGATGCCAATGACGAGGATTATAGAAATTTCTTTATGGGAACAACGAATCTGAGAGAATGTCCAGGCAATCGATCTCACAATTGTATCGCTACACAGACAGAACTTGATGGTGGAAGAATACCTGAGTTAGGTTTCGATAACCCAAGTGACGATCCTGAAACCTGGGATTGGGATCTACTGACCCGAATTCGAGGAACAAGCTTTACCGAACCAGGACCAGATTTAAATACTATAGATTCTGGTAATAAAAAATAAAGTATGCTGCATTCATAAGGATTATGTTTCACATTTTTGTCTAAAGAATTCGTGAAAACTCTGTTGAAAATAGCGATCTTTTACCTGATACCTAAGTTCCTTATATCCCTTTTCGTTTATATGTCCAGTTCTAAGCTTTTTACATGTAAATCAAACTGTTCCTCTGTTCCACATACGAAAATTCAGTCACACATTGCAACAAATTCCTAATGTTTATAATTGTCTTTTTCTCAACTTAAAGCTCAAAATTTCCCTGCAAATAATCCACTGAATGAGGACGAAAGACCAGTTTCATTTATCTCTCATGTTACTCATGTAGGAGAAGGGGAGATTAGAAACGCTTATGGACTGCCACAAAACATTGTCAATTCAATAGAGGAGTACATCGAAGAAGAAGATAGTGACGAGGAAAGTGAATTTTCAACTGGGGAAGATATTGAAAATGAAGAGCAATTAGGTTTGTGACTGTAAAGAATAATAAGTAATTACGCTTTGCGTTTAATTACAGATAATTTGTATGCAATGATATAATGATACATTTCTCTGAGTACTTACTACTAATTATTATTTCTAAAATTAAGTACAATTTACGTATTCATGAAATAAAATATTTTTTCAGAAGAGCAGTTTGAATTTGACTTTGGAGTGAACGATTTAAGCGAATATTTCAACGAGATAAGAGTACTGCGTATGCCTGATGGCCAGATTCCTCCAAGCATTGAAGTTGACGAAGATTTCATTCAAACGGGAACAATTACACAAGTTGTGAGAAATGACGAGACTGAAGAATAGACAATATTGAAAATGCTACAGTTATGAATATATAATTTTATTCTTAGTTAATTACTACATAAATGTAAGAACAAACAAATACAACCGATTATATAATTCATATAAGGTGTACTCCGTGTATAAGTATTCTTGGTGTAATATTAGGGAATTCATTATATCTACATAATTAACATTAAGACAATAAAGAGTTCTCTATATACTTCACGGAAGATGAATGTATTATATTGTTCCACAATTTTGTCTACCATTTTAATAGTCTTTATACAATTTCATATTCAAATATATAACGTCTATTCACAGGCTAGGCTAAAATATCATAAATTGGTATTAACTGAGTGGAAAATTCTCTATACGCGTCTCCCATACTAAAAATTCGGGAGAAATATGTTACATACAGGGAATTCTTTTCCTTTTATAAGAATTTCTTATATACATTTTCACTTATCAGTTACTTTTGCGCTAGTAAACTAAAAGAATGTTAAAAACTCGGTACTTTTAGGGAAATTCGAAATTCCTTTATACCGAACCTTTGTAATTTGTAATCATTGCTTTACATAACCATAAACTTGATTGTGTACTTACTTTACTTACACGTTTACATCGCATTGATCAAGCAATTTTTAAGCTAAACTAGGAAGGCTAAATAAGGCGCTATATCATTGTAGTTGTAGCTGCCAAGCGGCACATTTGTATACCGCTGTGGAAAGAGCGGATAGAAAGAATAAGCTAAAATTCTGAAAAATAATTTCAAACAAGTCAAGTCGCACCATTCTTAATTATTGACATAATTAGTGGACAAAGTTGGTAATAAATATCAGGTTATTTTCAAGAAGTTGAGACAAAATGAACGATTCTCCTCATCATGGCCCGCCAGCAAAGAAAGCGAAGGCAGCAAGAAAATCGTCAGTTTCGCAGGAACCGAAAAACGAAAACGTCAACACTAACTACCCCACTTTAGTGGTGGATAATGGAGCTTACATGATTAAAGCTGGGTTTACAACGGACAGTCAGCCAAAGTAAGTTCAAAGCGTAGCCCAATATTTTTTAAATGTTAATTAACAGTATAATATGTTGAATATGTTCTTATAAATACAAACCATAAAAAGCTTTTAGAAAATAAAAAGATAGACAATGCGGCTTCATATTTGGAGCAACAATTTTTGAAATAGGTGTATTAAAAATACAAAATAACGATTATGATAATATGTAATATTTATGCAATTATTAATGCTGGCTTTTCATATTTGATATTTCCAGATTGTATCCAAATTGTGTCTCCAAATCTAAAAATGAAAGGCGAAGACCGTTTGTGGCAGACCAGATTGATGATTGTAGGGACACTTCCGGAATGTTTTTTATCTTGCCATACCAAAAGGTAAATATCTTGTAAAAATTGAGATTCGACAATTTATACGAAGTTGTTGTTAAGGATAAGAGCATAGGATATGTCCATATTTCCCCAAGTACGGTATTCGAGGTTCTTGCAATGACGTGGTGTATGTAAATTGTCGAACCATTAAACATTGTACATAATAAACAATATAATATTATTGATCATGCAGAATTTTTATTTGCAAAAATATTTTAACCTTCCTCTAGGGATATTTGTGCAAGCCGGATGTGCAGAAAGTAATTTGGGACTATGTCTTCGGAAAAGAGTGTTTCAACATCACCCCGCAAGAAACTAATTTACTCATTACGGAACCATACTTGAATTTTCGATCTCTTCAGGAGTGTATGTGCGAACTTCTTTTCGAGGAATACGAATTCCATTCTGTTTGCCGCACGACTGGTATGACATTTCAGTATTTATGCATTTTAGTAAATGTGCATAACAAGAAAGATGAATAGGTAGTTAAGGTTCCTAACTAAATTCGAATTTTGTTTTGTTTCTTCAGCTGCTCACCTCGCTGACTACAAGTATGCTACAGATCATCCAACAGCCTTGTGTTCATTAGTGATCGACAGCGGATACAGCTATTCTCATGTTGTTCCGTATGTAAATGGGCAAAGGGGAACTATGTTCATGAGGAGAATTAATATTGGTGGCAAAGCTCTGACGAATCATCTCAAAGAAATTATTTCTTATAGGTAAATCATGATAAATGACATAGTTAAATACGTTTTCTATAAATACAGCATAAGTACAAATGCAGAAGAAGCATTTTCTGCTGACACAAAATTGAATTATTCTTAATTTTCCATTTTTAGACAACTGCACGTGCTGGATGAATCTTATTTAATTAATCAAGTCAAAGAAGATTTGTGTTATGTGGCCGAAGACTTTAACAGCGCCATGAACATTGCCAGTTTGAAACCTCCAGAAAATAGTATAGTCAAAGAGTATGTTTTGCCCGACTATAGTACAATTAGACGCGGCTTTGTTCGCCCTATGGAAGATTTGGGCAAACGAGCCGCCAATAATGAACAGGTAACATTTATTTACTTTTCAGTATTATCTCCATTTTAAACAAAAAGCTCAAATATGCTAATAAAAATTTTGATTTCTTTTCTATGTAGATTTTAAGGATGAATAACGAACGATTCACTGTTCCCGAATTGCTGTTTCACCCTTCTGATGTTGATATACCCCAAATGGGAATTGCCGAAGCAGCCAGTTCTATAATAGATGACTTTTTGGACCCAATTCAGCCACATTTCCTCAGTAACATTGTTCTGATAGGTGGTAGTTGCTCTTTTCCTGGTTTCAAAGAAAGACTATATTCAGAAATTCGAAGAGAATCAGACAGTTTGAACAACGTTAATATATTTCGCCCAGAAAAGTAACTCTCATGAATTTATAATTGCATATTTTATGAAAAAGTAGTTTTCCATAGTAAGTAATAATTTAAATAATATTTTTGCAGTCCGACGACATATGCGTGGGAAGGTGGATGTCAGTTTGCTCGCGATCCAGAATTTTCCAAATATTTAGTTACAAAGGAAATGTACAATGAAGTGGGCGTATCCGCGTTTTCGACTATGACCGATATTTAGTTTTATACTAATGGTATGGGTTTCATATGACCTTATTGTAAATAGGATTTGTTGTAACTTTTATATAAAGATTTAAATATGATTACGTAATTTAGTATTGGTGTATTATAAAATGCATTTTGACATTGTTGACTTCAAAACACTTTTCACCTTCTTATTTCAATTTATTTGACTTTTCATAAATATTTTTGTAAAATATTTGTTTTTGTGTAAGAAAGAAATATTTTGAATTAAAAGACTTCTTTGGCTGTACCCTTTTATTAACTGTTTAAATCTGCTAAGTTTTTGAGTAGGCACATACATATTTGGCGATATAAGTATATCTATCAGTTAGCAGTGACTTTATTTTTTAAATGTGTCTAAGTAGTACTGGTTATGGATCTGCATCCCGATATTCGTTTATACATCAAAATTGGTGAGCTACCTCATGTACATGCCAAACTAAATGATTTTATGCATCCAGGGCTTCACATTCAGCGTCTATCCAATTTCTGAAGCTAAACTCGTTCGCATTATCTTCATTCTGCAGGAATTCATGTAATTTGTTCATTAAAAGTGAGCATTTAATGAAGTTTCCAAAATACACATTTCTTTCTTCGTCACCAAATTTCTCCACAAGAATTCTGAAAGACTGTGAACTTATCTTGAATCCAGCTTGCCACAGTCCAGGCCACAATTCAAATGGATCAAGGTGACCTGAACTGTCCTTATCAAGGTGCAAGAATACCTCCTGAAAATTGTGTACCATATTCCAGCTTAGCGTTAGCATGTCCATTGTAACTTCGTTGTTATTGTGGACCTGTTTGATAAACAATAGAGACGACATATTATATATAAGGACTTAAAATCTATTGACACATTTAAAAAAATGTTTTTTACCATTAGTCTGCATAAGGATTCATCAAAACCATCAAATTGGAAATCCATTTGAAAGTTCTGGTTGAATATTTCTTGAAAATCAGTCAAGGTTATGCTTTCGGCATCCTGGCGTTTATCGTTGAAAGCTTGAATGAGTTCCTCTGGAAGTTCCGTGTTGCTGTCACCTAATTCCTTGCCTTCTTCTGATGTTTCAATAGGACTTTCAATATCATTGATCTCCATATTAGTTTTTGTTTCGGAATAGACCCTCAAAAGGAATTGACCTTCAACATGGGGCTCGAAACATGAAGGGACGATGCAATAAGTTCCAGGATGCAGTCTAAAGCGGCAGCAAAGTTCTCTAGAGTTTTCAAACGCTTTCACCTTAGCAGCAGAAACATTATAACGGAAAAATTCACCCCTTAAAGGCTTAGAAACATTTACAGCGTCATCCCCATCGACTCTGTACAAGTAAAAGCCAATAGCAGCGTTTTCGGAGCGATTTGCCCTTCTGTGTTTCTGCATTAGAGCAACAATGACAGTGCATTGATCTTCATCGTCATCGGGATCTGGATCCGTGATCTCAATACTAAATTGTGGATTGAAGGGAAATGACTGCATAAAGTTCGTGCATCCTCCAGCAGTTGCCCCACGCACCCATGCGTCTTCGAAAACCTCCATTTCCCATTTCTTCTTGTTACTGTCACTTATCATTGATTGCGGACCCAAATGGCAGATTTCCAGCAAAGAAAAATATTGCATGAAATCCTCGTAGCACATCCAGAACTCTCCATCGTCCTTTTGAGCCAATTCCAGGATCTCCTCTTTGATATTCTCATCAACTTGGTCCCATTCTCCAGAATTGTCGCTCCACCTTCCAGTCCATTCAGCCTGATTGCCCCAAGGGTTCCTAATCCTTAAGAATGAAACTGGGTCCCCATTTACTTCTACTTGTTTTACATTCGTGATTGTGTATGCGTGCCCGCAAATTAGTCCATAAGGACCTTCCGACTCTCCAGAACCTGTACCCTTAAGAGAGCAGCCCATTAAGGAACCCCTTTCATGAGCCTTCATCATAATTTGGAATAAATTCGATGGCGCTTCCCGGATATTGTATTTCTCAGCTAATCCTCCAGTAAAATCCTCTAAGGCTTCAATATTCAATCCAGCTACTAATGTTTCGTAACAACCGTGAAGTTTGGCATAAGCCTTTTCCAGGAGGGCGCTCCAGAATTCGGTTTTATCCAGAGAATGCATAAACACAAGTTCCCCATGACTTGTAGGCAGTCGATCGTCTACGATGACATCCACCCAGCGTCCGAATTGCCAAAACCGGAAATGGAATGCCCCGCAGTAGTTTCCTTCCTCAAAACTATTGTCTTCAGGGACCACTCTATGGAATACTTCCTCATCGAGAGTTAAGCTCGCCACGGAGGCAATAAACCAGCAATTACCTAGTTCCCCTTGGTTCACATCAAATCGACTTGCTCCATCAGAAAAGAATTTTGGATTTTCGACTATCTCAGATGGGCGGAGCCATTGAATCTCTTTCTGGATATTGTTGTGATAAACACTCGAATATTGTGCTGGAAATTGGGGATCCTCAAAAAGGATTCCATCTGCTAAACACGACTCCTTGATATTTTCATATTCTAGGACTTCTTCGCCCCTGCGGTCCTCAAATCCACTTCCGTCTTCTCCAAAGTGGTAAATCGTAAGAGATCCTAGGTCGTATGGCATTTTGACAATTTACACTTGTGAAAATCCTTCAGTGTCAATACTAAATGCTTTGGTTTCCAATAAGTTTTATGGGAATTGTGGTGAAAACTAAATTAATTACTCAATATAGGCTGCTGTGTATCAGAAAAGAATGAAAATCGTGTACCTGGAATTGAATGATTAACCTTATCATGACCATTAAACTCATTTTAAGTACTAGATTATACATTGCATCCAGTCACAGTCACAACTAAATATTATCCTGTTGCTGTTGTTATCCATCCAATAGGCTAAATGTGCAACTGTTAACTATTCGCTTATACTATAGTTACTTATTGTAACAATTTCCCTTTGCATGTCTGTATGGTCTGTGCATATCTCTAAATTACCTCGTCATTATCTATAAATGTATGAAACAAATGATATCCTTCGCTTTCGCAATTAATAATAATTTCAAACCCTACTCTTTTCAATTGTCAAACTCATCTCTACTACTAATCGTCAGTAATCGTAACAACTTAATGCAAATAAACTAAATCAGTATCTAGAAATACAATACCTATGTATTGATAAGGACGTATATGAATTCCTTATCCATAGACCAGTAGTGTAAGGCACATCTGCAAATATGCATGTATAAATATAAAATATCGTCTCTGTAATATGAATATGTGGCATACTATGCAATTTTCACATTGAGATAGTTTTAGACTATTTCACATTTCATGTTGAGGCAATTTTGCGATTATTATATCTAATTAATTTTGACGGGCGATATGTAAGTAAGAACTATTGCAAAAATGATAAAGTATTTAACCTTTCTAAAATCGAACCTACATTTTTCACCATGAATTTTATTAATGTAAATTGGAAATAATAAGAAAACGGTGACCGGGCGAATTCATTCAATTTTGTTTATTAGAACGCGAAGTCAAAATCTGGTATTATTTAGCGTTTACAGGTAAAGCAACAATAATGTGACGATGGCATTTACCTTGACAAATACAAAGTTATAGGTATTACACATAGGTATTTAATATATTTACATTACACGACACAGATTTATCTATACTCTGTATATCTGTACTAAAATGAAACCAATACCATTATATACGTTTCATATTTAATCCACTTCACAATTCACATTCTTACTACACCTTTTAATCCTTAATTACTAATTAAAATATAAGTACTACATACAAAAGCATGTTAAACTGTAATTGTCAATCATGTCATCACTCAAAGTACACACATTATACATAAATTCATCAATGTACAAAAGTATTTAGCTTTAATTTAATTTTAATATGCATCTATTTACTAACTAACATTAGGTATAGGTAGTATTTTAATACACATTCTACTCATTAATGCTTAATTTTTGTTGAAAATATAATTTTATTCTTAAGTAAAGTGTACATAAATTATCTTTGTGATACAATTGCCGATACAATGTTTTTAAATCCTTAATTCTGCAGTGCAGTAATATAATGGATTAAAAAGTAGAACAGACCGCACTCATTCAAGTAATTTACAGACAGACAAAAAGCAAACTAAATATCTGTAAAGTATTCGTTTTCGTTCCACTGGACATAAACTCAATTTCCTTATTACATACTACATACATTAAATCTAACACACATACTACTATATAAGGAAAGAACACTGTATATACCTATTTATAAGCTAACTTTAACCTAAGTAATACATAAAAGTGTTCAATATACCAAATAATAATATAATACAGAAAGAAAATCTCAAACTTTAAAAAGAGGATAATTAAGCATGAAGCCAAGCCTAGCCAAGTCACGTAGTTAATGTTATTGTTAATATAATGTAAAGTGTAAGTGTATAATATGTAGTCTTGTTACATTTTTCTACTTATAGATTCCTTTTTGCTGCTGGCCTGGAATATTTTTTGACATAAATGGTTGAAATAAACATCCAAATGCAATTAATCATAATTAATAGATACAGATCACTACATTAGTTACATTACATTACATTATACCAAAAATAAGAACATGAAATAAAAGTAATAAGGCTGAGACAATCTATTGCTAATCTAGTTATATAGTTAACCTCTGTACTTTAATAGTGTACTGTAATGTATCATGTTACAAACATGTAGTATGTAGTAGTTAGTTTATTATAGAATGTAAGTATAAAGGATACCTTTTTAGTAAGCATTTTAGCAAATGCTAAAATAGTATCAGTATCTATTTTTAATGTAGCTAATGCATGTAATGCATCATGTCTTGTATTCTTGTATTGTTTACATGTACAAAACCACATTAGTCCATTACAAATTATTAGAATGAAAGTAAAGCACTATATTATTCATCTACCTACTTGACAAAATTGTCTGTTCCGTAGTAATAACAAAATACAATCTGATTGGCACGATATTAGAAATACTTACACATATAGGAATGTGCTACATGATATGACATGAGGAAGTAGCATTAAGTATTATCCTTATACAGGTATTTATCTATTATATGTAAGTACGGTACAGTACACAGTTTACTAACTATATTATAATCCTATTTAATTACAAATTAAGTAAGTAGGCACTAGACATACATGTAATTTTATTAATAGAATCTTTAGTGCATAGTTCTAATTAAAAAACTGCATTTATTTAGTATTTCCCGAATCTGAGCCACATTTATCTAATTAACTGTTTAACAACTATATATAAATATTCCACTATTTAATTCTGCTTGGAATACAATTTTTCAAGAAGGAGTAATTATCAAATGGAAGATAAAATAGATGCAGATGTTAATCCAGAATCCAGAAATGTTAAAAATACTAATCTTGTTAATTTTCTTGAAGATTTTGGAAATATTATTGTCTTTAATAGTAAAACTCATTTAAGCATTCTTTAATAGTCATTCTGAGTTTCCATTTATTTTTATGTATATTAAACCAAAACGTGAAAACTTTCACGATAATTTTGTAATGTCAGAATTAATTGTAAACTTGAGATGCATTCCTACAAAAGAATGTCGGTTATTAGAGACAAAAGAGTTTCTTTTCTAATTTAATCCACCCAAGGAGCATTAGGAGTTATCAAATCCTAATCCTAATCGAATTCAAGTTGATAATTATAGGACGCGTTGACGTTTCTGTCTATCTAGTATCTACTCTACTACCTACGTAAAAGCAACTATCTGTATAGTATCTGTTTTCCCTTTCTATCAAACCAATTCCTTTTTTGCTTCGACTTGTGTAAATTCTTTACCTGTACTGTGTAGTAAAAGATCCTTAATAATTGCCAGCGTAGCGTAGCCGTAGCGTGATGCGATAGAACCGATAACATTTTCTTCGGCACACGATCTTCTACTTTAAAACCTCACATGATGCAATTATTCACATCCCATCAAACTCTCTATTACAATTTTCATTCTATTCTTGCCAAGTCACCGACGGACTCTATCAAATATAAAAACTGAATAGGCACATATAGGTAAAGTATGTTGTAATTGAAATTTTCTTGCCTAACTTGATTGATCATCTCATATCATTAATCAATCAGAGATAACCTAATTGCAACTGAAGGAGTGAATGAGTGAATGTTGAAAAAATGAAATTCTTTGGGTGTTTGTTCTAAAATTAAAAGATTTTCCATTTCCTATATAAACAAAACCGACAAAGGAATACTTAACTATACATATCTGTTAACATATCGTATACAGATAAGCAACTTGCATTATTTTTTGCAGGAATGCTCTCAATTCGTTCTTAAAAGTAACAACGGATGCATAAAAGAGTTAAGATAAAAACAAAAGTTTGAATATTTAAATATTTTAGGGCTAATTAATTAATTACAAGAAGAAATGCCTTCCTACATACTTACTGTACTTATCTATTCACACTATTTGTTAGTCATACATAATATATGTATCTGTCTACTACTTTTCTACATCTATTTATAATACAGACTCTAAATATATTCTATTTACATACATAAAATGATAAAATTAGTTATCTGATGCATCACCGAGTTGTATTCCGTAAAAAAACATGAAGCAGTCGAGCCAGACAGAAACGCAGACTGAGGAGCTAGATTGACGGAGTGTATTACTATGTATAAACTTATTTAGTTAATTTATAACATTAACATTAATTACGTTACGTAATAGAGGTAGAGTTATTTATTTTAAGGAGTTAGGTTAGTGTTATTGTAGGTTTGGGTATTTTATCTTAGGATAAGTATAATATATGTATCTGTACGTATTATTTGTTCAACTAATTTCTTAAACACTTAGTTAATTTAATGACTACAACAAAGAGTTCACCAGAATTGAATAGAACTTAACTTACATTTACATATACATACATTGCCTATTTATATAGTTCACTTTAGGTAGATTAATTAAATCAGTGTTACATTTAAAATGCAAATATCTGTTCTGTTATCCCAAAACAAAAGGCTCTTTCGTTTCAGATAGACAAATCAGACAGTTTTGCCTTTTCTTTAATTAAATAGCTAATTGTGGGCAAATGGTAAACAAATGCTCTTACAATACAAATGCAATTAGCAATTTACTGTTTCACTTGACGTTTACATACATGTACGTAGGTAAATAGGGATACATAAGGCGGGCGTAAGTCGAGTCATTCAATTAGTAACAATACAGACAGAGATAAAACCACAAAATACTTCAATGCATAAAAATACCTACTTAAATTAAAGTTTTTGTCTCGTTATTCACTTGAGTAGGTAATTGTTGTTGAATTAATTGTACATTATGCTTGTAATCTAAGTCTGTAGTGTCATCTTTTACCATACCACATCCACATGGCCCATACATAGCAAAATTTTCTATGTATCAGTAGAAATTCTTACATTTTGTTGGAATTTTTCAATTTCCGTCACGTATTTTTGTTGTACGTATTTATCTATATATAATTAAGTAAGAAATTCTATCTCAGTCAGAAAATCTGCTATGAAAAAATAGCAAATAACTATCGTAAACTTTTAAAAACAAGAGTCAGCATCTACATACCATATACCTATCTATATATGCTGCTAGATGCAACTATGCATTGGATAATTGTTGAATTGACTGTGCATTGATTTAACTACTGTAATTAACTAATTTTTCATAATTGTATTACGTATACATACCTACCGGTCCATTATTTTCCATTCTGTTATAGTATTTTGATGGATATTTTTGAAATAATATTATGGCATAAGGCTTGTTACATTTCTTTTTGTGAACTTTGTTTGTCAATTCCTAATTTTAATTACAATTTCTAATGAATTTCCTAAAGTAAAAGTTTCATTCAATTTCCTATAACGTATAATTGTTGTAGTCAGTTTAGTTTAATGTTTAATTGGAATATTTCATAAGTTTATTTAGTAACGACTCCTATGGGAGCGCACGGAGCGTCCCCATTCACTCCCAGCTCCATCGTGATGATGATGATGAAGTCCGTGATGGTGATGATGGTGTTTTCTGGGCAGGGCATCGTGGACAATCATTTCCCCATCGTCTCTCAATCCCTCGACGGAAGAAAGTCGGCTTCTGAAGTCCAGAGTGTCTTTCTGTCGGTGACTTTTATTTGTATTGGTAACAGTGGTGGAATTTGTTGGTGGCCCTCCAGTGGCAGCTAAGGAATCCCATGCACGACGGTACAGGCGACCTAACCCGGCATCCGACCCGGAGTCCACTGACGTTATTGTGTGACTGTCTGGTGACCCCCGATGGCGTTCATGCTTCCCTTTGACTTGACTCCTGAAAATCAGCCATCACATCAAAACCAAATTAGTCATTGTCATTGTCCACAAATATTTCAATCATAAATTATTTATTACGGTGCACTAAGAGTGAAAATCTAACAATACTTTTCGAATTAGTATAGCATTGTAATTGTGCTTGCCCAATTATCACCAATTTAATTTCAAATACAAATAAATCCTAGTTTAGACTTTCCGTTCACGTTCACCTTTTCGGTTGTACATTAAGTTGCACATTAAGCTTAAATATTGGAGTGTGCTCTCGCTCTGTGTGAAAAATCCGAAAACGTGAACGGGGAAGTCTGAAACCAGCTTAAGGACACCTTATATAATTTCAGGCAAAGGTGTAAGTGTAAGCTTTGTGATTTAAAGCAACAAAATTATTCCTAACCATAAATAATCATAAAAAATCCTTAAAAACTAGCGAAATTAATTACGGGAATGCATTTACGTATATTTTTATAGCATATTTAGCATTTTCTATAATGTCTGCTAGTATCTACTGTATGCATCTAGTATTTAGGTAAGCTTTATACTTTATAATAACTATAAGTAAGCGATTCTCTGTATAAAGAATCATTCATGCTTTGTCATGCAGCTCCGTGCTGTGGATGTGATCCCTCATCAAATAATAAGTAAAATTACCCGAGTCATGCAGATAGAAACTCAAAATCTATTGATAAGGCAGTTAGTTGCAAGTATTTAAGTATTTATGTATGTAATCTACGTAGCTACTCTTAAGTACTATTTAATTTGAAGGTACATTTTTTAGAAAGCTAAAGAAGCAACCAAAAGATCATTTAACCAGATAGTTGTGGAAGAAGATGAGAGATTGAAAGAAGAAGATCCATAGAAATAGAGAAAGAGTAAGTCTTCTTTATACAAACTGTATTTCCGACATCCTTACGGTTATAAAATCGTTTCCCGTAAAATTAAAATCAAAATCCCGATGTTTTACCATAGTTAGTATATTTAAATCCTAAACTAAAGGTTAGTTTTAGTGTATATCTTAATTATTAAGTACGAAAATACTTAGTAGGTACTATTCTTAAGTAATCTAATTCACTAACCTATTAATTTAATTAGTATTTACACAAATGACCTTTCCAGTGTTAGTTAATTATATTTTACAATAAAGCACTGTGGATGAGTAACCATTATTTACACATTGTAGGGAGAAGGTGAGAAATTCCCTATAAAGTATGGCACAGTAGCCAGTAGATCAGTTAAGCGTATGAGAGTTACATATAAGTCAGAGATTCAGATTTCGGTTAATAAATAGATTAGTCAATTTCAGTGTCAGCAAGGAATTGAATTTTAGGTTAGGTGAACGTGTAGTGTACGCAAAAGTGTTGTTTGGTGCATTTTGTAAAAAATCTTTAGAATTTTGCAGAATCTGAGTGCAATTTTGAATTGGCATAAATTGTCTCACGGAGTAATTATTTGGCTTGACTGGGTTTTATAGTTGTGGCGTGGCCTGGCCTAGAAATCAGGATCTTGCAGTTAATGCAGTTTAGCAGTTTGTTGTGCAGGAAGTGAATGAGAATGTGAATGTTTGTTAGATTGCGTTATGTACGTTACGTAGCGTAAATTTTTTAGTTTAGCTTATGTGATGTGATAATGGGATGAGAGGTGAAGTAAGGTGATGTGATCTGATGTGTTATGTTGCTAATTGGACGAGAATCTTCTAATGATGACAAATTCCCGTTGTGTTGTTCTTTTGTTGTGCATTTAACTTATTCTTATCAACTTATCAGTACTATAATGTAATGTAACTATTGTTGATGTGTTGATAGTTTTTATATAGAATTCTTATAAGTAGAAGTTAGAAGGTATACCTACATCAGTAGAATTGGCAAAAGGCATATTAAGATAGATTAGTAAGTACATAATGTGAATTAGAATGGAGTGATTCCGTGCAATCCCGAAGCTCAACTCAACTCAACCGGTTATTTCTTTTTGCAAAAGTGCAAAAAGTGAATTGGTTTGCTATCACATAATCACATCACATCAGTACTTACTTAATAAAGGTACTTGATGGTACAGTGATGTCGTGTGATGATGTAATTTCCTCGT
>JAQFYC010003564.1:0-20334 GCA_034694165.1 Tomocerus mixtus
ACGGACGCACGCACGCACGCACGGACAGACATTGCGATTGCATAAGCCAGCCTCGCACACTCGGGCGGGCTAAAACAAGCTTACCTATATCACAAAACCTATACTGCACTCGAAAATCCCTAACTTTTTTAAGTATTGAAAGAAGGTACATAGAAATTAAATGCTTAAGATTGGGCCCTTTACAGTATGGAGGTGGTCTGCCCAGGTATTTAGTTAGGTAGCGAATGACGTTGACATGTATATTATCTGAGAGTGTAGAATGCGCACGCCGTGGCCTGGCTCCGCTGGTTTTTCTTCTTTCCATTCTTCTATGTCTACCCACTCAACTCTTCTCGAGTAAAGAAGAGTCTTTTGAAGTGTATTTGTAAGCTAAACTAATGTAAGCTAAGGCTAAATCAGTATGCCCACCAAAAGAAAGGAAAGCAGGGGAAAGCAATCCACATTCACATCCACCTTTTTCCTTTCGACTTAATTTAGCAAGTGCTTCATTCCGTGTATATATTTACAACCTACTATACATACCTCTATGCATTTAACTAACGAGGGAACGTTTTCCGATGAAGCCCGAAGACAGAAATTGCATATATTGTCTCCGACTAATTCGGGCATGCTGATTCCGAATCAGGAGTCAATTCACTGTCAAAATTAATTCTTCAGGTAGGCTAAGAGGTTCTGGAGAATAGGGTACTCGCTCGCATGCACATAATGTATAGAGAAATAAAGTGAGAAAATGAATTACATGGGCAGTCACCATGGCAGGTGCCTCACACGTTCATTTTGATCAGCGGTTTTTTCAAAAGTGAGATTTCTTTCGAAAATAAAACTTCTTAGCCTAACTGGAGAATTAATTATTTTGACAGTGAATTGACTCCTGATGCGGAATCAGCATGTCCGAATTAGTCGGAGACAATATATGCGATTTCTGTCTCCGAGCTTCATCAGAAAACGTTCCCTCGTAAGTATAATCGGGCCCTCGAAAAAATGGGGAAAACTGAAATGCCATAACCCGTCATTTTGAATTTTAGAAAATTAGGGGTAGCGTGGAAACCCACTGACTAGATATTCTTATGGTAACAATTCCGGTGTTTTCGCACAGAATATCTTTTTTTAAATTTTACTTAGAAATTTGGTCAGATTATTTTAAATATACTAAAAGTTCAGTAAGTAAAAACAAAAGGAGCAAAAGCAACAGACAAGAAAAATCCAAGTCGATATTTACGTGCATAGCTTGATTTCTTGTGGTATCCTGTTCTACTCCATATTGCTCCTACGTATGCATGCACTTGTAAGTATTTAGTTTTTGTTGTGCATGAAATGAACGTTGAGTAGAGTAAAAAGCAATGCAATGCAATGGGAATCTTTTCTGCCTCTGTTTTCTACTTAAACGTTCTACTGATATCTTATCTTACGTTAAGAGACATTAGATATAAAGTCGGAAACTTGGGTTTCTTTACTTCTGTTTTTACGTTAGAGATATTAGAAACTAGAGTAAGTAAGTGTAAGTAGAGAATAAGTGGGATATGAATGTACAATATGCACTAATATATCCTAAGTAAGTAAAGTAAGTAGGTGCATTAGCTGTTTGAGTATATAAAACAGTCTTGGAATGAACGGTGTCCTGTCTCCGTTCGTGTACTATATTAGGGAGAAAGCGCACGATTCTTTCTTTGCCTAACTTGTGGCTTGGCTAAAGGAAATCCATCTGCCTTTCTATGAGATTCTTCTGTTTTTGTATTGTAGAAATGAGCAGAGTGAAGGTAAGGGAACGAGTGGAAGATTGTTCTTCTCATAGTCCACATCCACACACTCAGTAACTTTCTCCAGCTCCAGCTCTCTTCAGTCTGTTCTCCAGTTCTCGTCCTGTTGAGTTGTTGCAAATTCCAGAGTCTCCAGTATAAACTCACTCTACTCCCAGACAAGAGTGTGTCACACTATTTGTACTCTGCAGCACACAATGTAAATGTAGCTAACACACGGCTATCACACTTTCTCCATTCTTGCTAAACAAACTCTGCTGCTCCTTCGCCTTGGCTTCTAAAAAATAAAGTTGACCGTCTCCACTCCAGTTTTCTCTCTCATTCCAATTCTGGACTCTGGACAGAGTACATAGCCACTTCTTTATATTCTGGATAAAGATATTTTTGTGCGTACAGTAAAACAAATTCATTACATCATACATAAGTAGAGACAAAAGTTCATTCTCAAAAGACTTTCTCTTACAATACCCCAAGTTTTCTTCACTTCAAACAATTTACTTTCACCAACTTTCACCACCATACATAAGTAACTAAAATAAAGATGAGAAATATCTTCCAGAGAAGCAGTTCAGTTGACGTTCCAGTGAAATTTTTCAGCGGTTATTGGTCCTTTCACCACTAATTACAGTTATGTAAGATAGGGACACCATATCTGTACTACATATTTAAGTACCTATATGGAATTATAAAACATTCTGTTCATAAGTTATCACTATCACAGCAGTATGTAATTAATTATTGACACGAGTAAGAGCAAGGCCAACATTGGAAAGTTTCCTTGTCACTTCTTCACACTTTACGAAAGGACAGCGACATACAAAGTAAAACCTAACGTTAATGTTAACGTACATGTACCTTTATGGCCTGTAGAAATAATTACTCAACTTTTCTCGTTAGTCTTCTATATACACTAACATAATATAATATCGAAGAAGAAAGTTCCCTGGTCCAGTCAAGTTACGCTACAAATAGTGCACTACACTACAGTGTACTGTACTCTTTAACAAATTAGTAGTTGCCTACAGTGCATTTTCCATTAACGTGTGCAGTGTGCACCTCAGATCCGTTACTTACGTACATGTAAACCTAAGTAGTTGTTTACTTTCTCTTTTGAAGTGTGTTTGTGTCCAATGTGGCAAGAACTTAGCCTCAGCCCCAACCTCAACAAACATCAACATCAACATCAACATCAACCCCACTGTTTACTGTAACTGTAACTAAACTCTTCTAAGACTAACACTAACACATAAGATACCTATATATACACATTACAGTAAAAGTGAAAGTGTAAGTTTCAATTTCAAATCCTCTCCATTCTGCTACAATTGTAATTGTGGCCATTCAATCCCTCAATGGGAAAATGCTGAAAAAGTGGATTTTTATTTGTTTTCCCTCCTCTCCTGAGAATTTATGTGAGCAAATCCAACTGAGTTGATTTAAAGATTATGTAACAGTAAAACAACGAATTCAAATCTTAAGTATTTAATATTTAATCCCAAGAACTTTTTCTGACGTACTAGTATATATTCTTATGACGAAAATGCCTCGCGGATGGGCAATTAGCTTTTTGTTCATTTAATAAAATTATTAAGGGAAAACTTTGAAAAAAAAACTTTCATTCTTTCATTTCCGGCTTACAATGTCAAGTCAACTGATTTGGTTTGGCAAATGAAAGGTAGGCAGATCTTAAAATGCAAAAAGTAGATATTACACGTACATGAATAGATTTTCCGTATGTTTGTATAACTAAGAATACGAAAGAAGCAGAACTACTTGTAGGTAAGTAGTTAGCTAGTTAGTTAGTTGGTTAGTTAACCAGTCGTGCAAGGAAAATAAAATAGAGATCCTTTACTTTACTTTGGTTTACTTCATCTGTCGTAGTGTCTCCTGTGTGGGTGTGGACTCTTAACTGTTCTACGTACTTATATGTATCTGTACATACACATATAAAATGTAAGTGTGTTTTTTCACTTGAGGTGAGTCAGTTTGAGTTTGAGTGACTGAAATACGCACACCAAACACACCTACCCTTCCTTAGACTAGCTACATACTACACACATAGTATAATCGTAATAACTTACTTTCCCCAGTCAACTCAAGTCAGTGTGTTCTGGTGCGAAAGTCAATTTATCATGCCATGGGGCTTTTTCCGCAAATACGCTCTCCTGCCTTCTACGTTCTTACTCTCTCAGCTATTCTCTTCTTATTCTCCGCAAAGTAAGTGAGATCCTCTTAATGTTGTTCACTAGTTCTTATTGTCATAGTTTCCTTTTCTCTCTTTGTGTTTCCTTCGTCTGTCTTCTATTATCCGTCCCTTTCTCCATTCTAGGATATCTATTCTCACATAGTACATACTAACATGTATATAGAACACCTACTCTCTTATGTAACATATTCATTGTAGCTAAAGCTAACTAACTGCATTATTCTATTCTATTACTGAACTGAACACACAACAAAATACACAACAACAACACAACATACAGACATACTTATTTATATGTACTTATCTAACGAAACGACATACTTTACTTACGTGTAGCTATGTATGTTATGTTTCTACTACTATGTAAGTATGTATAGACAAATAATGTTACTCAATCTAGCAAACACACAGAATTGGACATTGCAAAATTGCACCGTATCAAAAGCACCAAAACACAGAGGTATATTAAACGCAACCAGGATTTTTTACATTTCCCTTGCATCAGTCTGCTGTCAGAGTTAAACATTCAAATCCTTATGCTACTTATCCTGTGTATGTAGAGGAAATAGGAGTTAATAGTAAAAATACTTTTTGATACATTTTTAGCCTAGATAATAATATGTCCTCCTTTTATTTTTTATTGTTCAAAACTTTCCCCTGCAAGAGTAGGACAAATAATTTCCATGCGTTTTTGTTATGATTGCTCTTAAATCCCACTTGATGTGAATTTTTTAAACTAAATTATTAATAAACCGCTTATTTTGTTTATTTTAGCAATATGTGAAAATTTGCCTTTGCAAAAATATAATATTTAACAGGCATTCTTTGAAAAACTAAGACTTGTTTTGGCTCCAAAATATTAGAGTTGTTTATGACAAAGGCAATTAGTAAAAGTCATCTTGTAAAGGAAGTCATTTTATCGATGACCTAATCTACCCCGAAATATTTTAGGCTTATTTAGGCAATGAAAATGTTCTTACTTACTTATATGAATTCAAGTATAATATATGAGAATCATAAAGTTAGAGAATTACTGGCTGAAGAAACTAATAACAGGAAAACAAATAAAAGGGAAAGTAACACAGAGTATCGTTTGTAGTAGTAAGTGCAACTGCAACTGTGAATTAGTAGATAAATGAAAATGTGCTTTTGGACTAATGCTCAATTTGTACAGTATTTTGGCAACTGGTCAACTTCAACTTGAACATCTCCCTTGTAAGCCATTTGGCATTTATACGTAAACAGTGTCCTATAGATTAGATGGCCGGGAGAGAAGGACAGCTTTCTATGTACCCATGTGTGTACATTTGAGTACTTATTAGAGAAATAACTACATAAGTATGACAACGCATTAAAATTAATCATTTCTTCTTAGCGTCCACAAGAATTATTATGTATTTCGGTACTCGCATTTCTCTCTATAGGGAAAATTCTGTCTTGAAGCTCTTGTATTCTTTGATTACCTATGTATAGGGATAGAAATTGCATGCTTCAGTAGTTTCTGTTACTTTTGGAGTTTTATTAAATAAAAAGGAGAATATTTTAGTTATATAATTTCGTAGTTACTATGAAAATTGAAAATATTGTTTTTAATGGCATTCAAGTGAAAAAGTACAGAAAAGCAAAGAAAATGTTTTATTAAAAGCAGTTTTTCTTTTTATTTATTAAAAAAAAGTAAGGGAATTTTGTTCCCTGGCCATGCCATGGCTGCAAACAAACTATGTTGCAACAACAAGAGACGTGTGCATTTATTTATCATGACATAATTTTGTTTTAGACAGAGAAAAAGTTCAGGCTAACAAGACAGCATTATATTACTGTGTTACTTTACGACATTATGACGATAGACTGCTGGCTGGAGTGGAGATCTCCTTCCTTGTCCTTTGGCTATTAAATGAAGCGTGTAGAAACTTTATTAAAGTAAATAGGTACCTATTGTATGTACAATGTTACTGTTTGCTCCGATTTTCTTTAGATACGCATTCTAGTGCAAACAATCCCTACATACTACTACATACTGCTGTACATTATTTACTATTTGAAATTTATATTATGTATACCTATCTAAATACATATAATAATATTTATACATAGAGTCCTTCAGAGTTGAAATCATAAGAAATTACAGTAAAAGGTTGTAAATTAGTTAGCAAGAGAGATAGAAGATGTTTACTAAAGATAAAAATCGATTCTGTAAGCAAACACAGTGTAGATAAGAGTACGTCTTGTGCAAAATATTTAGTTATACATTGAATTGAGTGTGTGTTAGTTTAGTGCTTTTGTATTTACTCAGATTAATGGAATGTTTGTCTATGAAGTGGATGAGCATAATTATGGATTGAGCTGCAATTGTTATCTGTTTTGTTGATTGAACTGTAATAAATATATATTATGTAGGGTTAAACAGTCACTTCACCTGCCTATCATCCCACACAGCACTACTATTTGTCTATTTATCCTGAAACTGCTATTTAGTAGATATCTCTATTCATATGCTAGAATTCACATTCACTGAAACGCAACGCGTTATTGATTGCAAATCATTTGCAGAATTTCTAACTTTGTTTGCTTATCAAATCACTTACTTATGACGTACCCTCACTCCGTAAACTATCCAATTACACATTCATGTGCATTATGAAAATAAGTACCACATTTCCTTAAATAGGACCCTTGGAAAAAGTTGGTCGTGGTTTTTATATTGTTTTGTAGTTGTATTAATATTATTCTATGGAAGAAAATTAATGTTTTCAATATTTAACTCAGCGCTAACTTGTAAATGAGATTTTACAATTTCACATATTTCCGGTGTTTTTCTTTGGCATATTTGAGAATTTACGGTTATTACGGATCTCTAAGGGGCCAATTGTTCAATTTATCAATGGGTATTTAGCATTTGAGTAGGTACGTACTAATTGGAGGTGCACTTAGGGAGAGAAGATGGCTAAACGGAGTAAACACAATTTTTAATATGCCTAATGCATTTCTAACATGTGTCAATATTTGTGTTTCCTTTTCAATTAAATATCCACTTTCATTTGAATTAGAAAAACCTGAAGTAATAGCTTACAATAATAATCTATAACGGAATGGTAATAAATTTTGGTTTCAATTTCAATTCTATCCAAATAGATTGCACAATAGGCCATCAACAGCCCCAAATGAATTTACCAAAACCGTTGTACTGCAAACCTTTTTGTATTCCTGTGTAAATTAAAATCAAACCTCAGTACATTTTTGTCATATTAATTAAATGACCTGGTGGACAAAGTATCGGAATAAAGGGAACACAGACATGCAAAATCTTTAATGCATTAACCAATTAATGCATTTCAAACACGACTAATGCATTTAAGAAACCTTTTATGTATTTGCCTAATGTCAGTTATGTACCTGTTCCTTGTATTATTATGCATTAGTTAAACATTATGTTTTGTATTGTGTTCCAGATTTTGCTAAAATTATAGCAGTAATTAAATTGTGAATATCTTAACTCAACATGAAACATTTTATGCATTTATGAATTGGTATTTATTCCTTGTATAATTATCTAGCGCTCAAATAAAAGGGGGGAACAGCGACAAATTTTACGATGAAGTTCAGAAGCCGTTAAAATTAGAAGACATACTTCCGGAAAATCTTGCTTACGACAAAATGAAGCCTCCTAAAGAGAAAGGTAAAGAATGATTTATTTTCACTATCTAGAGCAATAAGAGATTTCTCATTTATATAAACGATAAAGAAAGGCTTATATTTAAGTAAGTCACTATATATTAAATATCTAGTTTATCGTAGACTTTCTTTCCAGGTCACTGTTCTATTTTAAATGATTAATTTAGGGAGCAAGTGTTTTGGTTTTGATTTAGTAGCTCCTGAAAAGGATTTATTAGACAATTTATATGCTACAATAAGTACTACAAAATAAGCAGTTCTTCTAATCTCAATTTACAGGCGGGCCTACGATAGTGTATTTCCATGTCACTGTGATGAGCTTGGACTCCATCGACGAAAGTTCAATGGTAAGATCTGAATTTCAATAGTAATCGCAGATGGGATACAGAAGCAATACGCTTTTCCATTACTCTTCCACTGAATATTAATTTTCATTTCCATAACAAACGAATTTTTATCAACTTTCTCCCAAGTCTGAAAACAAGACTGTTTTCTCTGCATTAATATCACAATACATTAACGATACGAACATTAAAATGAAAACTTGTGTTATGCATATTTACGGGCTGCAGTTGAGTGAGTTAGAGTCTGCTCTGTCTCTGAGAGAGATTGCTACTGTCACTACCTACTCTGTATGTATTAAAGGATAAAAAGATCATAATACAGTGCAGTGTGTCATCATATGTGTTTAGTTTAGGTAGGCATTATGTGTCTAGAGTTAATTATGCATTTGGGTCACAGAGAAAGTGAAGAAGGAAATTAAACACGCTACAGCTGTGCTTGTGTTTATTTCACTTTATGAAGCCTCTATTTTCTCAAGTGTCATTGTCGTGCATTCCTCTAAGTTTTAATTTAAACTTCGAAATACTAATATTTTATTTAAATATAAATACCTATTCGTTTTAAACGTAGGAGAATACGCAATGACTTAAAAACATAATACCACAGAGTTCCTCTGCATATATTAAATATTATAATATAATAATAATTTCATACCATCATACCTATGCAGATAATGTTTATTGTCACATACCGAATGCAATAAAAGCCTACATAACACACAGTCTTGCTTTTATACAGAAGCTATCCTAAGAAAAAAAAATAATTTAATTTTGGTATACATATAACATGCAATTGCTAAATATCTACTTTTCAGGTTTTGTATTAGGCTACTCACAGGAAAATATTTTTTTCTGGAAAAATATATATTTCCGGTTCCATTATACGCGGTTTGCACTGTATTGTTAATCAAAACATCAAAACGGGATTCTATTTAAATAGGAATATTATATGGCCAGGTTTCTAATGTTCGCCTACGAATATGCATATTTTGCTAATGTTTAATGTCTGCTACTAGCTAAGGTACTTGTCGTATAGTTAATTTATGTGTCTGATAGGTTAATACGGATGAGTTGCAAAGGTTGGTTGGTATTAATACATATAATATAATTCGACATGTCACATGACATCTCTCAGGATTTTATTGTGTATTGATAGAGTATACCATAAATATTGCGCCATATGTGTTCATGTACTGCATATAACCTATAGGAACTTACTATTGTTACAAACTGCAATAAATAGTATCTAGGTAGGTACAATATAACCTTAGAGTTCTTGAGGTGTGTGAGTAAAGTAGCTTCTTATCTCTTTCTCCAGGAAGTTGTAGTCATTTTTTAGGAATCAGGTCGCTGACACTTGGTTGTCGGCTAAATGGTGCCACAGACACTGACTTTCTCCATTTTAGCAAGTATTTCCTATTATTCTGTATCTGCACTCCACTCGTAGTAAGAGTTTCCTGGCCTGCCGTGAAGAATAATAGAAAGATTGTGGGCACTAAAAGAGAGTGGTAATTGCATTGGTGCTCACTAAACTGCTGACTAACCATTACATTCATCAACATAATGCAGCACCGTTAAATCGCTTAAAAATGTTAAACAATGAAGCAATATCCTTCAAGGAGGACACTTCGGCCATGAAAGTGATACCAAAGGACTCCCGAACTAGATATCTTCCATTTAGTGCACTATACGCGTTTATGATACAATAGTGCAGTGATATCACTGCCCTGAATACACCACGGATAGTATATGTACAGATACTAAGAATATGTGAGAAGAATGCAGAAACATATAGACGAGATAAATATTAAAATTGTAACGCAGAGAATCGGTTGAGACCCATCGTTATATAGATAAAAACATATGAGTAGTGGCAGCGGGATAATGTCCCCCAAATATGAAAACAATCGAAGAAAGCTTCAGCATTTAAACTTTTTGATGTTATGAAATATTATTATCAATAGCGAAATTATATTTATTACTACTATCAATTAATATTTATGTTATGCCCATTATGCTAACGTTCGTTTGCAGAAAAAATATTTCCAAAATCTTTCAATTTTTGTGGTTTTTTGCAGATGTTTTACTTTTTGCCATTCAAAAATACTTAGCCAAGCTAGATTCCTGATCCCCAGGCACAATATTAAGCCCCAACCTGTAAATGCATGCATAACTAATATCTACTGTTGTAATATAAATGAGTCGATCAATGGCTGATGAATCTTTTGTGCAATTTTGCAGTGTTATTTGGCTTGGAAATTTTATTAGAAAGCTTAAAAAGCTGGAAGAGTCAACTTCTATAGGAATCCTGGAGAACCGAGTGACGTTTCTTAATCTTATACTAATATAAAAATTACATGAAAAGCCCATTAGGTTTCTAATCGAAGTTCGGGAAGGAAACTATCTATCTCTACATTTACATGGGTTTGTGAACATTATGATGTAAGCGATCTTTATAGGTAGTCTGTTCAGTTAGGTGTGTATGTCTGTCTGTGTCGGGTTCCTTTGCTCCTAGTTTGCTCTAATTTCGTAGTTGAAGTATACTTAGGTAGGTAGCTGGGATAAAAGGTAACACTGTAGCAGAGCAGTAATTCACACAGTCAAAGTCTTAATGTGGAACTCAGTCAGTCCAGTCGACTCATTAGTGATTTTCAGGTAAAGAAATCATCATTCGCTCTAATTCTCTTTTGTCATGCCATTCCTTTAATGGACACCCACATTCCAAAGGACAATGAATATTGACTATATAACGCAAGAAGATGCACTAGCATAGTAGAGCTATCGAGGACGTTTTAAGAAATCAATATCTGAAACACATACTCTCAAAATTGTGCAATCTGTAATTTTCTCATTTGTGCCCGTAACTATAAATGAGGATGTTTACTGCAGAAATCTACAAAGGATATTTTTTATTATCAAGAATGGCAAACACTTGTGACACTACTTATTCACAATAAATATTGTCCTATTAATTTTGTACAAATACTGTACTTCCCCAATATTTTCAAAAGTACCTAGATATTTTAATATATTAGTCATTTATATAAATATTTAATACTATAGTATTAGATTAATGTCGATTTATTTATTTACTTGAATACAGTGTAAAAAGATGTTATACAGGTTTGGAGTGTGGGCAAAGTTCCCTCCCCATTTCTCAGTTTTCCCCACCTCAACGGGGAAAAACGGGGTTGGGAATAGACTGGAGAAAAGTGGGGAAACCTGATTTATTGTATGAAGCAAATGCAAACATTATAACTCTACTAAAGATTTTTACAAAAGCAACAGTTTAAAGTGTGTTTCCCGGTGGGGAGGGGAAAATACTAAAAGATGGGAAAAGGCATAACCCTGGGCGAGCAATGTACTTAATTACTATAAATATAATACAGGGTGTAAAACAAGCATGCCCGAAATAGATTATTCCATGCCCAATGCCGTAAATGTTGGGTATGATTAAATGGCATTTACAAATAGAACAAAGGAATCAATATGGTGGCACTTGATTTACGGCAATTTCGACACCCTGTATTAATAGCTGGGTACCTATATCTATAATATGTATTTCATCTACATACATTGTAAGTATTACATGTATTATGGATATTCTGTAGGATTATTTTTCCTGATAGCTTCCGAAAATCTGTATGCCCACTAATAGTATGTACTGGGTATGTAAGATTACAGTAGAAAGGTTCTGATAGGACTATTCCGGGCATTAAGTCTGGTTGCATGGTAGCGGCATAGTAATCTTCTGATAAGGATACCATTGCCCTCCAAGAAAGGATTTTCTAGTAAAAATAGGTCAAGCTGAATCATCTCCCACCAAACAGACAATACCATTGCATTGTCTGCTATTATGTACGTAAATAGACAATAAATAATTCCTCCCGCATACAATATGTACTCAATTTGTGCCAATCTTTCTGCGGTTTCATTTACAATTTTTCATTGTTTACGTTGTTCTTATTGGAAATCCTGCATCATAACATGCTACAAATACCTACACAATAATTATTTACTTTCCATTGCAAATTTTGTTGCGATCATGATAAAAACAAATTTTTATTAATTTTCACTTGTGCCATACAACACCCTTTGTTACATGAATACGTATCCAAAGATACAATGGAAACCGTATGTATTACACTCGCATTATTGTAACATTAAAGTTATAAACTGTTGTAATCAAAGTAAAAAAAGGAGCTTGTCAGCTTGGATTTGGAAATCAATTGGATTACGTTTATAATGGTAATCATAATGGTGAACGTAGTGATTAAATTCTTGTGACATCTCACAGTGCCCCATGTTTGGGGTAACTTGAGATTCATATTGGGATTCCTTATCTCAACAGCTTTATTACGATAGTGGGCGTGGTCATAACTCCAAGGGGTGCGGCCGATTGTCCTCACATATCAGTCAGTTTGTCCATGGTACCCCTCTAGGTCGTACAGAAAGTTTGAAGTCGATATTATCTCAAAACGTTTTTGAGTTACCGTGCAAACAGACAGACAGACACAGCATTCACATAAAGGATCCTTAATAACTCACACTTTTTGTGCAGTATTTTTTGAATAGAAAGTTGAATAGTGTATTGTACAAAGGAAACAGTACAGTAAAATCGTAAATGAAGTTAATTATGTAAACCGTTTGCATTCTTTTGGAACGAGGAGCCCCTTAGCGTAATAAAATGTAGTCTTCTCATCTCAAGATTGTAAGATGCGCGCACTTACTGACAGTTCATGTGTAAATAAGATGAGAAAAGTAATTTGACAGACTTATGTAAATGGATTCATTTTTGTCTGAACGTTTAAGGACAACTATACATAGATCCCCTGCCTTTACATACAAATATTACGTACAATACAATTTCTATATACTAACTGTATATTATATAGAGAAGGCAAAAAGGTGAAACAAGATCATTTTTCTCTGCACTACAATTCAATATGGCTAAATATAAGTATTATCTATGTCCTCTATAAATAAGTTTAAAAAAAACTCTTGTATAGGGATATAAGGATAGAGAAGGTATGGGATGAGATGACTTGTTCTCTCCTGTCGGCAGAATGGCTTTCTTTCTTGAGATTTGAGAGTTTTGAGGATGTGAAAGTCTGGTTGAGTGGGATAAATTGGGTTGATGGTGGCTCATGTTTTTATCCTGTTTTCTATTACGCCGGCTTTCTCTTTTCATGGAGAGAATCCTGCTTTCACTCCGTGAGTGTGGGAGTCCGGGTATTTTATTTAGTCTCCGATCCGATCTTTCTTGGAGTTAGAGCTGCCAATGCAATGCAATGTAGCAGTTCAATAAACGCAGTTCCCTCACTCCGTACAGTACAGTACAGTTCAAGAGAAGGTCGGGTCTTCTCTTAAAAGAGAAAGCAAAAGAAAGCACTGAAGCTTACGATTTGGGAGAAAATGAAAATAGAATTCGTTTGGGCGGATGGACACGAATGGCAGTTCGTCAATTGAAGCGAATGGAATTTGTTGAAAAGTAAAGTTTCTCTTTGTTTTCAGACCTACACAGCCGACGTATTTTTTGGCCAGAGTTGGAAGGACTATCGACTTCGACTCCCGGTCAATATGACGGGCTATCGTCTCCTACCCGTCTCCTGGCTCAAGGAAATGTGGCGACCAGACTCTTTTTTCAAGAACGCCAAAAGAGTCACATTTCAGGATATGACCATTCCAAACCATTACATTTGGCTCTACAACGATCGAACCATTCTTTATATGGTCAAGTAAGGACATTAGGCTAACTATCATCTACTTACATTCTATATACCTATTTACTTACATAACTATTTACAATACACACAAATTATACACACAGAAACATTAGCGAACAGAAAAACAATTACTGCTGTATATATTCTCCTCTTATTTTATTTACTTACTACTTATATACTAATACTTACTACGTAATTCACATACACTCATTATTATGTACTAATGTACATATGTAGGTATAGTATGTACTTTCATTTCATCCAAGCAATTTGCTGTTTACTTACTTGGCTAATTAAATAAATAATGGTTCACAACAGTCACACCTCCTTTACTTAATAGTAGCTCCGCGGCCCTTTACAGTCTACTTTATTTTCCAAGTAAATAAAATCAAGGCACATTAAACTCTGCTTCCAGTTTCCGTTCGGATGTTCGGATTTATGTTACAGACAGTTTGGATTTCCTTTATCTTTCATCTAAAAGTATCTAATCAGTTCTTCACGTTACAAACTAAACCAATTATTTTAAGAGGCCCTTACTTCTATGCAGTGTGCCACTTAATTACGTTATTCGTAAGAAGGTACCAAACTAAGCTCTACTTACTACGTACACTTACCATATTTATTTTACTTGGAAACTAAATGGATATTTTATCCGTATAGAATGGAGATTACATAAAAGAATAGATTTACTTTCCTCGTCGAACAGTCATATTAGCATTTCTATCTCGATTTAAAGTTGTAAAATACAGGTAGTGTTCATATGCAGGTAATTGCATGCAGATGTAAATCTCATACAAGGGAATTTTGTTTTCAATGCATTTTAAGTCCATCTTTATTAGGACTAGTATCTGTGTAGCTAAAATCCTCATTACATTTGCCCGGTTATCCATGTACATGTACATACATTTTACTTATTGTAAGTAGTTTAGCTTCAATTCAGTTCTACACGCAGATGAATACAATATCTTTATTATGCGAATGTGTGACAGGAAGTACAGGTTTAAAATGCATTAAAGGCCTTGAATTAAAGCTACAATGAGAATTAGGGTAGGTACTTATGTAGTAAAAAGAAAGTACATCCTGAAATATTGAGACAGCTTAACTTTAAATGAAGATGAGCTTGAGATTTTCTAAATGCACTGTAACATTTAGAATTTTGAACAGTCTAGAAGTAATGTAGTCCAGTGCAATGATTCTCATGGCCCCTCGGAGAACCCTTAGAACGCCGACTACCATTAACAATTTTCTCGAAATTATTTTGCCATCTTTGTCTTATAATTATGTGTTGCTTTGAATTTTAAATCTGCTCATAGGCTACTTAATATAATATTGGTATTTAGAAATAATTTTCGTATTTTTTGTTGAGCTGGCAGTTTACGGTTCCACTCCACAGAGGGGTGTTGAATATTTCTGATCTACTAGTGCAATGTAGTCTTGTATATACTAATCCTATTTAAGTATTATATTTATTAACGCTTTACATTTGTTGCAGGATTTTGTCTTGTCTTGTTAGACTCTATTTATTTAGTGCAGCAGGTAGAAGAGTCTGACTCGTGCGATTATTAGAGCAAGCAATAGGGAGGTGTGTTAAGTTGGGGAGAAAGTGGAGAAAGGCCGACACTCTGTCCCTTCCAGTTTCCGAACACTTTATAACTATGAAATTCCGAGTTTATCTCATCGTCACTCAACTCATCTCTTCCATATCTTCCGGTTTAATGACTTTGTTATGATCGCATTCTATTACTTCACTCAATTACACTTCACCGGTGTAGCATCCTGCTCCATCAGCCAAATATTAAGATCCTTAGCGTTAACGCCATTTCCAGAGCAAAACCAAACCATCTTTACTGACATAGCTTCACAGTATGGTATCTGTATGAACTATTTAAATGTACGGTGTACAGTACAATACATAGCTACACCTACACATAACAAGATATAAGGAAATAAGATCCCTAATATGTCTTTAAAGTATATATAACGCATTTATGTGGAAATTTCTATGTTAATATTCCAGATTGACGCTCCTGCTCTCTTGTGCGATGAATTTTCAAACGTATCCGCATGATACTCAGCAGTGCGCCATGAAAATCGAAAGCTGTAAGTGTCTCGCTAATTACTCTTTATGATATGTAAATATTTAAATGTGCAATTTCAGCTTATCCATTCCGTTATCTCCGGTCCACACATCCACTACCTACTACCTACTGTAGTTGTTCCCCTTGCCCCTCCCCCACTTTATATTTAGTACGCCGCTCTTTAGCTCTGTAGCAGAGAAATGGCACCATTAGGTAATCAAGAGGCACTCATCCATTGTATCCAAATTACTAATTGTTTCTAAATACACATCTAAAACTAACTAATTGTACTTCTAATTGTAAATGGAGCATTTAATTATCTTAAATGTTGGCTTAATCCTAGTAGCAGGAAAAGTATTTTCATCAACTACTAATTTAAACTAAACTACTAGTACTAGTGCAAACATTACATAAGCAAAGGAAATGCAGATATTAAACATGAGAGAGAGAGGAACGAGACCGAGGTCTAATTTGTTTGGCTCGAAACAAATACAAATATGCTAATCAAAACCCTGAGAAATTTTTGTTGTAGTGTGGGCGAACCAAATGAAATTATTTAGCTTCGATCTCATCTCTACGTACCTTCTTTCTTCATTGCTTCTACATAAGTTGACTATTGTCTCTAAGTGAAAGTAACTCATCCGCAGATTTGTAGTTTGTTCAGATTGCGCTACAAATTCAAAATGAACGATCTCCTATTGCATAGGGAAATGAGAGAAATAACACACTACCTATACAAATAATTTCACTACTCTCGTCTCGAATCTAAAATCGCTACGGCATGCATGGCAGTCGTAAAATCATTTAAATGTAAACGAGGAGTACCTAAGTGTAAGTCGTTTCCTTCCTTTGTCGTTAATTTACGAAGTGAACAGTAAACGTAATATAAAATGTTGTTAGTCTATTGTCAGATGAAGTGTTTTGTTACACTGTAATTAATTATTATAGTATATAAATTGCGCAATTAAATTCTACGTACAGCTATAATTGTTTTCGAATACGTATCGGTATCAACATATATTAAATATAATAACTAAAACCAAGTAGGTGCATTATTATTGGATGTGGCATTGTACTTGCAAATTGTAATATCGTACAATCCTATTTTCTCCAGAACAAAATTCGGATCTGAGATTTGTGGCATCATCTAGTCATATTTATATCCGCACAGGTGCATCCAGTAGACTTACTTAGAGTGCAGAGTCAGTGCACGTGGAGGACAATATATTTTGCGAAGAAAGTCGACTTGAGTCGAGACATTAATGTCGAGAGTAAGTAATAGGCAATTAAAATAGAGCTCTTCTCCCCCTACTATATAATTGAGTCGTACAAATAGTAAGAAATCCTTGTATATCGTTTATTTAGGAATATACAATATAGGTAGATAGATTACCTTGGATTTGAATTAGAGATTATTATGCTGTACTAGTTTCTATTATGTGGGAGGATATCATTAAAATGGAACTTGGTTTGTACACAGTATCCCATACGGTGGAAGATTTGGTCTTTATTTGGGATCCGAAGTTACCCTTGGATGTTGACCCCAAGATTCAATTACCGCAGCTAGACTTGGTGAGCAACACGACGGGGGATTGCACTCAGGAGTATCTTACGGGTAATTTATACAAAACTTCACTTGTTTTCTTACCGCTTTCTCTGCTTTCTTTATAAATTATTCCATGCAACTTTTTTAAAAGAATTGTTAAGGAGGTACATAATTTTTAGTATGTACATGCATACTGATAACAATAACGTGTAGCGGTAGTTGTATAATATTACTTAAATTAACTGGCGAATTTCGCATTCATTTAAAAAAGTTTTGCATTGATGCATATTAGGACTAAAATACTTCCTAGGTGTGGCTTTATATTTATGTAATGTTATAATAATTAGTCCAATTACATAACTAGTGAAAACCTAATCAATTCTTATTCGAATATTTGGTAATACCTAGTAAATTACCTTTTCATGAAAAATTTTTACATTATAATTATATGGGTTAGTTAGTGTAACTATTCTTTTGTTAGAACTGTGTTGGAAAATGTACCCACTGCAATTGCAAAGTTATCAAATCATGTTTTTTGAAAATCCACTAAGACCCACTAAGAAGTAATAATAAATTAAAATAACTTGCTAAAGTTTCATATTTTCCTTTTTAAAACTCGTCCTTTCAAATTTGTATAAACAGATAGATTTAAAATATTGAAAATTATTTTTTTAAATATTGGTTTCTGTACAATTCTTCTGAGTAAATTAATGAAAATGAGAGCACTTACACTTCATTGCTTTCCCCACACTCTCTAGTTGCATATTATGTAGACCAATCTTTTCCCCTTTTGTAAAGGAAAGTAGCAACTACGTGCACATTGTGCTTTTGATATAGCAAAATCATTTAATACTCTTCGAATCCCGAATAGTTCTTCAGCCTCCTTTACAGTGTAGGTAATCTATGCTCATTTAATTAGATAATATAAATAAAGTGCGTGTAAAGTTCCCGACAGAAGTTCTGTCCTGTTTCATCTCTACTATCAGTAAAGTAAAGTAAAATAATGCAATAGTACCACGATTACCATAATGTTAATTTTAACTTTATAGCCATATATAAGCATGTAATACTACCTAGACACTACACTACTAAGTATAAACCATTCCAAATATGAACATGCACTATCTTATGCATAAACTCTCACTAATAAGTATCTCCATAGCAGTTTCTACAGATACTGGCGAGGGAGTTCGATTAGGTTGATTCGATAACTAAAACCGCAGCTTCCAAAATAATTGCTTCACAAAAGCACTATGTTAATTACCAGAAATCTAATTACCGTATAGATACTATAATGTAACGTTTAAATACATTCAGCATTGAACGCAAAGATAGAAAACTATCAGCTGCTAAGTAGAACCAATTTAGTGCAAATAGCTACATATAAAATGACAACTTTCTTTTATCTTTGCAAGTTTTTATACTATTAAATAAATGGCAAACTTTTTCAATGCATACAAAGTGAAAAATTACAGTACAGTAGAACTATGTATTTAAATCCCTTGGTAATTGCATCAGTAGACTTAATTACTGCAGCTATTATATGTTTTTAAATGAAATGCATTTTGTCCTTGTGTGCTATTACAATTCCCTATAAATCTTAACTCTTATAATTTGTATTTCTGCAGGGAACTTTACGTGCGTCGAAGTTGTATTTACATTCAAGAGACGGCTGGGATATTATTTATTTCACACCTATGTGCCAACATGTTTAATTGTGATAATGTCCTGGATATCGTTCTGGATTAAACCGGAGGCTGTGCCAGCCAGAGTCACATTGGGTGTTACTTCTCTGCTGACTTTATCCACTCAGCATGCCAACTCGCAAAAATCTCTGCCGCCGGTTTCCTACATTAAGGTTCGTAAAATACATTTCGCATTATCTCTATTACATAAATGATTGCAAATTCCTCGTAAATAAATGCTTTGATAACAGTAAGTAGTATTTAAGTATCTTTGAATTGGGATTGGGACTTGGGACTACGAGTTAAGCCATGCCACATTATAAAACAAATAGCCAAGTCAGAAAATACAGTCGACAATCATGAAGCTAAAGGTGGGTAGGGTATCATATTTGCAATAGGTACGTGATAAGCAGTTAAGCAGCATCATGAAATATATTTTGCTGTATGCGTACCAGAGGTTGAAACGAACCCCATATTTTAAGCCCGACTCGGACTCAAAAATTTTCATCTCGCAATCGGCTCGACTTTTGCAATGCTTGCTTTTTTGGGCTCGACTCGACTCGGCTCGAAAGATAGCTGATATATTTGTGACCAGCGCGGCTCAAACATAACAAAAAGCTTTAAATGTAACTCAAGTTGCCAAAATGAGGAAAAACGTAGTACTTTTTATTGGTAAATTAAATGGCCACGGTTATTCATGATATTACTTTATTTACTAAAATAATGAACTTTGGCGAGCTCGAGCTTAGAGCTTGGCTCGAACATTTGCATAATCTGTGAGTATAAGCGGGGCTCGATACAAGCTCGAAAAACGTAAGCTCAATCTCGGCTCGATTCTGCTCACTTCCGGATAGAATCGAGCTTAATTTCGAGGGCTCGCCTCGGTTTCAACCTCTAATGCGTACCAATACCAATGGTAATAGATGAGATAAATTCCTGAAGGGAAAGCTTTTTCTCTACAATAATTCTGTTCATCTAATAAGTACTTCCTAGTTAAGCCCAAGCAAGTAATCCTATCCTATCCCTTGTCTTAATTCCGTTTGTCTCCATACTTGGCAATTAGTTTCTGTTACTAATTGTCTCACTTCATTTACGACTTATTTACAGTATTTAAATTACATATTAGTTGACTGGGTAATAAATATATCAATACAAAATCTTACTTAAGGTGGTACTTTCTAATTAATTAACTTTAAGGTAAAGACTTATGGCAAATACGTGCATAAATATTTGTGTTCGATTCCACGATTCCATGAAAATTGGCCGCAGCGAAAAAAGGCCGCGTACGAAAAAAGGCCGCAGCGAAAATTGGCCGCAGGAAAA
>JAQFYC010003565.1:0-20314 GCA_034694165.1 Tomocerus mixtus
TAATACGTGTTAAAATCCATGTCCCTACATTTATTTAGTGTGTCGAAGTCGAAATGGCGAGTATAGTACACAAAGGTTTAAGGTTCGCAGTTTCGTTTAAGTATGTTTGTCAGATATTCAATCAAACCAGTCGTTCACTAAACAATCAACAGTAAACATCTCAACGTTTCCACTATTCATTACTCCTTCCTCTTACGTAAGTAGACGGACATGACTATAATATAATATGAGATGATAACACTCATCGCCACTTTTATGTATTATGTATTACAGATACTTATTGGGAGTACAATAATAAATGCTCGATCCAAATCCACACTACTACATATAGTATAATACGAGTAGAGTACAAGCCACTATTACGGGGAGAATTGATTTTATTTTCATTCGGGTACTTTCTCCTGAGCATCAACTCGACTCGTATGTTTTAAATTAAAATTAGAATTGGCTTGACATGAGATTCCTAAAATAAGCAGCAAATCCCATTCACTATAAAAACAAAATCAATAAACACTAAAAAAGCCGACAAAATCTAATAGAATCAATAAAACTGCATTAGGTATATCTGTAATCCCACCGGACAGGTCAGAAAAGACACACTATTGTATCCGCACAAAAGAATGTCTCTTTAAAGAACTCGTGTGAAAGATACACACTCAAGATAGGTTTTCTATAAAGAAGTCAAATAAAGTCCTCGTAGATATAATTCTCAAAGCAAGCGTCTATATTTATCAAACTCTTTTCTCCCAGTAGAAATAATGTTCATACAATATATTTTCTATAGACAGAAAGCCCCAGTGATATTACGCAGTGTACGTATACGTATCTGTATTTATAAGTATACACGAACACTGCGTAATATAATAGTAATGGTAGTACATAGTGTCACTATCAGTGAAATTGAGTAAAATAAACCTTTGGGTAACGTAACGCAGAATAAAAAATGGAGTGCTACTATACTACTACTATGTAGTGCTAAAACATATTAAATATATCTAAAAATGTATGTACTTAGCTCTGTCCAAAGGATTTTCTGCACAGATATGTCGACGGCGGTGTCGCATGCCATACGATTCCATGCCATACAATGGCAAAGCAGGGAAAAGCCAAGAAGTAGGCATTATAAGTATATAAAGCAAGCTAATAATGTTAGAATACTTTCACTCTATACATTATAGTGGTGCAGCCCCGAGGGCAATGGTATGCCAGCCGAAGAAAAAGTACATGGAGAAAATCAAGTGAAAACCAAGTCACCCTCATACTTATAACGTCTACTTTTATACTTACTTCCTTCATACATAAAGAGTGCTACAGCTACAGGGTTTCACAAATAGCTACTATCCCGCAATTCAATTCAAAGTGTGAACTACATACATACCAAGCTACCAAGTATTCACCATTGTACAATTCCAAAAAGTGTTTATGTCTGTGGTAGGTACCTGTTTAATAAATTGGCAAATTTTCATTCTTCTTTTTACACTGTTGCAGATTACTTAGGTGGATGGAATGCAGAATCGCATACGTATACTACGTGTGTGTACTACCATACCATAATGAATAGTGTGCGCACGAACAATATGCAATTAACTCTAGCGGTTTTTACTTTGCCTTTCCGTTGCCGAGCGCTTGAGCTTTTGTTGCCGAAAGAGTTAGAAGAAAGAAAGTGAGCTGAGCTCGTGTATGGGAAGTATTTTAAGATCAAACAGTCGTATTTAGTTAGACTGAATGACATGAAAAGAAAGGGTAAAACTGAATTCGAACCAGGAGAACACATATTTACCTCACAAATAGCACACTATTCAATATAAGTGATACATCTGTACGTAACCTAAAGTAGGTAGAGTATGTAGGTACTTATATACGTACCTTCCTTTTACATACATAAATATACAGAAAATGTTGCCTTCAACTTACTCACTCATTCACTTTAGACCTTAGGTCCTGGCTTGGCTTGGCTACTTCCATAACATACAAAGTAATAATATTGCATACAACTACATATCAGTACATATAGGAAGGAACTACGCTTAGACTGCCTTCCTGGCTGGGTACTTGACTTGACGCTACTTGCAATGCGTTTCTCCAGACCTAGAATGTATTATTTGTATGTAGGTACTACAAATAGTAGGAATGTATGTAGGGCGTAGGGTGCACGCTAGCGTACGCTGGTTCTAGTTTTGGTTGTGTAAGACTGCGAAAGTCCTACGTAGATAACATGATCCTATTGCAAATGTGCTAATTGGTATTCATATCAGGAGTGAGCCCTGTCGCTACGTCCGTCACATACGACAAACAGCAAATCTTATAGCTACGTAACAGAATGTAACCTAATGTAGAGTAACACACAAAAGGCCGTCACAGAGTGAGACTCTATTCCTCGTCTCGTCTGCCGACTTCTATCCCATATCCATCCTGCATCTATAAATATGTACTGACTGACTGACTGACTAACTCCATACTCCATCCATCCTTCCTTGCTTACTTGCTCAGTAACTATATTCTCATCCTCTCTACTTGACTTATGTACTAAACTAGTATGTTTATATTCTCTGGCTCCATGTATGTACTTATATGAGCATATATACTGGTAGAATATAAGGAGTAATTCTCTGTTCCTGGAAAATAACAAAAGAAAAGGCTATTGATAAAGTATTGTCTATAGATATGGTTTTGAAAGGGGAGGATAGCCTAAGGGAGCCGAGAAAATAGAAAAAAGTTACCGCACAATAAAATCATCTTCCATATACTATAACTTTCAGTGAATATATTCTACATGACCCTAGTTACATAATGTGCCTTGCCATACCGTATAATATCTAAACGTGTATAGTGTCTCAAGTACTGTTTGTGTACCTAATATTGAATAGATATTGTAAGGAAGCTACCTACTACCTACTACCTACCAGAGTCGAAATTGTGTACTAGCACATTGTGTATGTATCCGTAGCCATTGTGTTGACTTTTACTTACATAGCTTAGAGATAGTATAAGACGAAGTTCGTGTGTGTGTATGAAAATGTCTATCACTGCTCGATATCTGTGTGTATGCATTGTATGTGGTTTGAGATGAATTGGTATGGCACTCGACGGCTATTACTCGTTTACTCGTCTCTTGTCTCCTTTGTGCATATAGAATGTACCTAGGTACCTTACTACTGTTACTACCTACTTGTACTTTGTACATACTACTTCTTACTTAGTTGGTTTTCGGGGAAAGCGGCTCTTTGAGGACTTATGAGATACTGTCATGGTTTACATACAACATTTATTTTTCAATCGAAAATTTGACAAATACCTACTTTCCTTAAATCAAGAATAAAGCTTTAGTGTTGTGTTGTGCTGTCTTGTGTAAGATGTTAAAAGTAGTGTAATCCTAATCCAAATTTAATTCAATAGTGTTGCTCCAAAGTGGAAAAACCTTTAAAAGCATTAGCACGAGCGTATGTGCCGAGAAGAGCCTACTGTCGCCCTAATAGGGATTCGACTATAATTTAAGAAGAAGAGGAGGAATGAAAAATCCTCATACATTTTCCAATCCCACAACAATAAAAAACCATATAAATAGGACGAGAAAGTATAAACTGGAGTTTAGTGCATTCTGACTGACTCAAGTTAAGTACATATAGGCACATGGTCTAAGTGTGCATTACTACTTTAGTGACTAGTTATACTTTACTACGTATGTGTAGGTACATGCTCTGTTACGTTAGTAAATAGGAAGAGATATATTTATTTTGTACTACTTACAGTATAGTACTGTTGTTAGTGTATTATGGAGCTGAGCTAAGTTGAGTCGCTACGGTGGTATGGCATTGCATGGCGGTGGTTGGTGGAGAAAAGTACATTCGTCTATGTGTACTACAAGAGAAATATTTAAAAGTCAAAAGGCGGACGTAAGGATTTGAGAGCGTAGGCTTTGCATTTAAATTCCTCGTTTATGTTCATGTCTGTCAAAAGTAGCCCTCAGTGGAATTGCTCAAAAACAACAAAAATTCTACTAAGGCTTAGAGACAGAGAAGAAATTATACATTAGGCTCACACGGATTTAGCCCTTGACAACTTTCGTGACACACTTAAAACACTTCCAAATCTTTACAGTTTAAATGGATTTATCTCCTTAGTGTTCTTTCCCCACTTGACAGTTGACAGTTCTGTTGTATCTTCTAGTTTTTAAAACTAAATCAATATGTCAGACACAATTGACAATTGGGAGTGATTATTTTGACATGTCACTTGAATAAATAAAGATAAACTGAACTTTTTACCTACTTTCGCCGATTTAGCCCATCCGTCCATTAGAATCAACAGAAAGCAGGATATAAATTGAACGCGCCTCTACAGGAGTATTGTACATACATAGAATTAAACACATAAAAATGGTGTTCTTTTTTATTTTTGTACTTCATTTCTACATCTTACAATACCTACCATGTACATCATTGTTCATACTTATTGTGTTCTGGAATAAATGTCATAGCAGAGTCATATACCTACTGAGAGTTTCTTATTTATTTAAGTACGCACAAGCAGCACTACTCTTATGGTAAGCATTTTAGTGGAGAAGATATAGTATTCATGCCTTTTCTTAGCCAGTGCTACAATGTTGATGATGATGTTGGTCTTAAATATCATCAGTTGAGTCTCAGTGTACTTATTCTGCTGACAATGAGCGTGAATGCGACTAAGTAAGCATTACGAAATAAATAAGAAAGAACAAGAGGAGTTGTATGCAACATGCACCAACCAGAACAGAACCAAGTCGAGCTTGCATGGTTCTTTCTGTATGGTAACATAAGTAAGCAAACACTCGTACTAATACATATATCTACTAAGCCTACTATTCAGACTATGAAATATGCATTCCTTTATTACATAGGAGTAAATCCCACAAAACCCCAGTCTCCTTATTAAAATCATAAATAAACCACAGAGCTACACTGACTAACAGTAACAGTGCACAAATACAGTACACCGTCTCGTATTATCATCCACATTACATTCGAATTCCCTTACTTGGAAGCCCGTCGCCCGGTCAAGTCAACTCAAATCAAGACATCCAAGCCGAACCAGCAGTCCAAACCAAGCCAAAGAAAGCAACCCGGCCGGGCCTGGCCTTAACTTAAGTCTTCCTTGCATTAGAACATAAATCTTATAATATTAACTGAAATACAACTAAATATCATTCATGTGATGGCATATCAGGCAAGAGCGTGTCGTCCCATACCATATGTCATGATTTCTATCTGAATACACAATAAAAAGATCCACGTACGCTCCATCGTATTTATTGAGTTGTGTTGCGGTGCACAGCGCATAGAAGGAAGAACGTGCTCTTCTTCCGACCAAAAAGAGCGGAGGGGAATGCAACACAACAGAAAAATAGGAAAAATAGAGTGATGCACAATGCTGAGCATTATTGAGCAGAGACTTGTGAAAACACAGAAAAATAGTAGATCTTTAAAACAGAAGGAGAAAAGGAGATGGTTCTGAATCTAGTGTTCGAGGAAACATATTCGGCTCCTGTTAAAATAGACAGGAACTCTTCTGCCTAAACTAAGTATGAGTTCTCAGTATAACTTTCTCACAGTAAGTCAAAGTCTCAGAAGGGAATAGTTAAATATTCCAAGTCTCTCTGCACAAAAAGGAAACTCCACTTTACACTTCCGTATATTCATAACAATATTGCAAAAGCTATGTAAAGTAAATGCAAGGAACATAACCTAATGTATCTCAATGCGTACTAGAATAAGAATAGTACAGTAGCAAAGAAGGGAAACTGGAGAAACAGAGTAGATACATTCATACAGAAGTACCAACTCATTCATTGCATTGCACCCAGCACGGCAACGCAAAGCAAGAATAGCTAGAGCAAAAGCTAAGCTAGAAACTGAACATTACCAAAACTACTACTATGATTCCAGCAGATGCATATGTAGAGAGACTCCTTTACAGAAATGACTATTCTATGAAAATCGTTTAACACTACGCATATAACTTTAGCATCTCAAGCTGTAAAAGCTTATACACTACTTACTACACTAGACTCTTCCTTACTCAGATGAAATGCTAAACAGTCTCCATGAATAAACAAACAGTCTCGTCTTACTACTGCGGTCTCCCTTTTTGCATTTAATTATTTTAGCGAATTTTTATATTTTACTAACAGAGTTTTTCGTTTTTATTTTTATATCTCCATCTATACTGCTGCTGCATGGCATAATGTAACTCCTTTCTGGCTACGTACAACAGATCCCTAGCCCTCTCCTTATTATTAGTATAACTAAAAGTAGTAAGTTAAAGCGTCCAGTCCAGTTAGAGCTATAAAGATACCTCTACACATTACTACTAGGTAGTACAGAGTAGTAGTAAACAAAAAAGAGGAAAGCATCCAAAATATTATGCTGCTGCCTCGCTAACAATAAGTAGCCGTAAAAGTCCGAAAACTCATTCCTTTTTAATTTTGCCAAAAAAATATTGTCATCTGGAAAGACAAGGACGCAAATCTAGGAGATGGTGTCCTAGATATCTACATTCATTGCTTTTGTAGGGAAGAGAAATTGTTCTGGTAGCTAGTAGTGGAAAATTTGGGAAAAAAACGAAAACTTGCCTAAAACCCGACAGGCCGACCCCACAATAAAAGTAAAGATGAAAGCCAAAGTAAAACAGAGTGTATAGACAATCCTCACAGGAAAACCGAAAAGGCAAAGAAAAGAGTACCGAAACAGGAAGGAAAGCTATCAGGAGAAACGAAACCAGCTAGCACAGCTTCTTTCACTCTTTTCCGGTGATGATGACTAGTCTCACTATACAAACAGAAGGACTAAACCTAAAAGAGTACACTACAGTGCATGGATACACTCTATGTAGGTATTGGGGAAAAAGTTGCATCAGGGCACCTTCATATAAATACATTACGCTAGTTTCTCATTCCGCTATGCTCTTTCCTATACATACTTTCTCCCACCATCAGTCCATGTATTTATCTATGTATATTTGTATGTATGTATATCATAGTTGCTTATTAGTACAGATATATATCTGCATGCATACACTATGTAATAGTAGTACATACTCACACACTTCGTATCATATCTGCTTTACTACCCACTACAGTTTCAGTTTAGCTTAACTCTCTCTTCCTCTAACTATGTGATGGTTACATAAGAGGGGAATAAGGAAGCCCCTGCAAACTGTTCCAAAATAACTTCAAATTCTACAAATTTCTCATTTTCTTAATACATATACTATTCAGTGCTTAGGATACACCGTAGTATAGTACATATTACATATTACTCACACACAGTAAAAGAAAAGTAAGAGGAGGATGGAGTTTATTTCGCTGAGAAAGTTAAATGAACGCAGGAAAAAGACTTTCACATACCTTTCTACTTTCACTCATTTTTCATTACTACTGTAGCGAAATTCAGCAAACACGCTCTTCTACACACTATAATATTTCCTGCCTCCTGCTCTTCCTAGTGTTCTATAGGAAATGTATCCACTTAACATTATGTACTTAATTCTTACCTACATCTTTTAATATATGCCTCTTCCGAATTCAAATAACCTTATTATTTATCTGCTTGCTAACAGACAATATTATCAGAGACATGTACATAAATACATGGCAACTGTTTAAGTAAGCAGTTACATAAGTAATACCTATCTTCAACTCGTAAATGCAAATAGAGCTACATTATTTAGGGGTAAGTATCAATATAACTAGTAAGTATGTTGCAGGTTGTCTCCAGCATAGTATGTGTATGTAGGAGTGAAAGGAAAAAAGCATAACTAGATAACAATATTGATACAAGCATAAGGTTCTCTTCATATCTTAGTGTATGCTGTGAATAGTATGTGATGTTACAATATGTACTATGATAATAAGAAACATAAACAGAAGAGAAAGGAATAAGTTCCAAATATAGAGTCATTGAGAGTAATTCAGACTCGCATAAATATAAATGCTATTTCGAAAAATCATCTCAAAAATAAAATGATAATCAAAAGTGACAACAGGAAATAATTCCCTCCCCTCTAAACATAATCTCACAAGATAAAAAGAATATAGACGTAGTTTTCGTAAACGTAAATATCTGTACATACATAGAAGTAAGAAAAGACGTCTGCTTTATAAACATACAGATACTACATGCTCTGTACAATTCTGTAGTTCGCCGAAGTAGTCTAATGTTCTGTATACACACTACATGGTAGTGTAGTAAAGGAAAGGGGCAAAAATTTGAATTCTTGACGTAGGAAATGTTCATATGCAGGAGGCATCTCCGTCCTTTCATTACGATTATCGCTGCACTGGGATACATCTACATAACACAAACACACGGACTAGAGACATGCATAAGCTATAAAGACACGGGATGTAAATGCAGAATGGAACATTTGCCATTTGCTATAGGAGGCATAAAGTTGAGCTCTCCCGGGAATCCCTCTCAACAGTCAAATCAAAACAACGGCCCTAGAAAACTTTACAAAATTTGCTCGTGCATTGTTACCAAAATTCCACAAGAATTTCAACCTTTCCATAATAAAGTTTGCAAATTTCAAATGTACTTACATTCTACAATATATTATGTTTTCCCATTTTGCAAGTAGAGAATAGTAATGGTAGGAAGGTGCCTCATTTCAATCCTCATCCGTATACACATATTATATGTACATACCTATATAATACTACAGTATATAACTTATATACCACAAACGTACACATAACATAGCAATTCAGTACAGAACACACGCATTAACATACATAACCTACTTTTTCTTCTTCCTCACCTGTACAGATACAACAGATACAGATACATAGACCGCATAGAGTTAGTATTGTATGTAATGAAGCCAGCCCCAACAATTCTTTCTGATTTGACCTTTCCATTTTATTTTATGACATGAGTTCTACATATTTACAGTGATGCGATGCGATGTGATGTTAGTAGCTATGTATGTATTCACATTTTTCTTTGAGAGTGAAAAATAGAAAATCGTGCGCAATGCAATAAAGAGCGGCTCAAAAGTTGTCCTTCCCATAAAAACAAACTGGCGAGGAGGAAGACTAGGAGTAATCTTATTGGCAAATGAACTTCTGCCTCCAAAAATCAACATCCTTAAATTTACAGTAGTCAAATATCATTATTCATCATAAAACGTAGCAAATAATGGTAAAAAGGGTTACATTACATCGGTAAACACATGTACTTACTACGGTGCACGAAGGGAAGTCAGACCAGACCCGGCACGAATAACTACATAGTTAACCTAAGGAGAATATTTTCTCTCGACTAAGTAAAAGACTGCTGCTCGTCTTACCATGGCATTGCCAACATCCCGGCCACCACATGCAAACTTAAATAATAAAGAAGCAAAGATGCAACCGCACAACTCCCCTCAAATGCTAACCACGAGTAATATTAACACCATATTACATCCCACCACAAATTACTCCATCAGCTCACTGTTCTGTTCACTTCTGCACGACTAAAGTAACTAACTCGAGCCATAACATAACATCGCCTGCATTATCCGTTTTTACACGCACTATCAAAACATACGCTCCCTGCCAATGTCTTCCCTAATGAAAAAATACTCTATTACACACTGTCTCCCACTTAGTTTGAGACTGGAACAGTTTTTTAAAGACGCCTTCCTCCTAATTGAAATTACGAAGGCTTTTAATTAAAACTCTTTCAAACGTTATTATAACTGGAGCTTAAGAGGAAATCCTAGAGAAAGTTTAAACTATAATCAAGTGTAAGTAAGTAAGCAAGCAAGTAAGTAAGAAAGTATAAGATATTGATCCAAGCCAGACCAGACCACCACGGATAAATTCTTAATCTACTACAAACTCACCTACCACCACTACTACTATAAGTTAAGTTACACAGTAGCACAACCTTAGCTTTGCTCTTCCCTTCTCATACTTACCTACCTAGTTAACTTGGCTTTGCTATATCCTGTTAATGTATCTTATGTATGTTATATATTATAGTGAATGAATCTAGTTAGTGCTTTCGAGTTGGAATGGCATGGCAAACGAAGAGCAAGCCAAGAGTCGACAAGTCAGACACACACACATAATACATACAGTGCACTTCACTGTACTGTAAATTGAAGGAGAGAAGTTAGATTCTTACATTACATTGCATTTGCTGGCGTTTGCTTTGCCCTATCAACATAAAACCATCATAGTTTCCTAGTACACTAAACTAAACTGAACTGAACTAAATGAACAGTGTTAGTTTGTATGTAGCCATGCCATGAAGGCACGTAAGTAAGAAGTGAACTGATGTAATGTAGTTTGTAGAAGTATGTTCAATGTTCATACATACATACCTTGAAGACTCCGCTGACTGCTCCAACCTCCAACTGTAACTCTGTTCTGGTCTCTTCTGATCTGGTTCGTTGGTTGGTTGGTGAGTGATAGAGAAAGACGTTCGTTTTCGTTGATATCGTATCTTACGTTACGTTAGGAACATGCATTCATACTAGTGTAGTATATTACACCCCATGAAAAGACTGCTCTATCTTTGCATTTACCCGCATTTCCGGTTTGGGCTATTACCAACAAGCTTTCCCATCTCCCCTGAACCAACTCTGAACTGAATATATGGGCAAAAACTCACTTCTTTTTACGGCCTTTACACATTTCCTAACAGGGGAGAATATAAACTGGGGGAAATGATTCTGAATTTCAATGTATACGAACCCTGCCTTTGGCTCTGCTAACTTTTTTCTATAAAAATATCTTTTTCCTGGACTGACTGGAATGAATTCGTAACCGAGACGAGAGAAGATAGTTACATACATACTACATGCACAAACATCTGCACAGATACATTCGTTGTGCATAGTACATAACATACCTAAGATATTTAATCAATTCTTTTGTTAGTTCATTTACAGGGAGTGAGATACATAAGTAAGTAAGTAGAAACTAGAAAGAAAGAAGGAGTATCTATTCTGAGGATGTAGTTGCTATTGCTATTGCTACATATGTACAATACAGTACAGTACAGTTGCAATTTTGTGAAAAGAAATCCAAAAAATTCACAAAACACTTCCATACACAGTTCCCACTGGTTCTACGGACTAATAAATAGCAATCTAGAGTAAAAGCTCCCACCCCTCCTTCATTCCAAACATACATACTTACATATAGCATAAACATTCACACAATAGTAATACTTAGGTTAGTAATACTGAATACTGCTAGGAATGAAAGATGGACGATGTGTACACCTCCAATGCAATGCACCACACCAGGCCAGGCAGGCAGAACACTAGCCAACAAAGTAAAGTAAACTCTGACTCCTACTTACTACTTACGCTTACGCTCCAATTCTATAATAGTAGTTATCTACATAGAGTTCCTTTCGTGTTTGGTGATCATTTCCTGAAGGAAGACACTCCATTCTGCTCCCTCTTTTCAAAACAGACTAGAACACTCTCGTGCTTTCACTCACTTACTCTTACTTTGTTTTAACTCACACAGGAACATGAACTCTCTCCACATCCATACAATATATCATTAATCTTGCTCACTATCTTATTGTTCCTTGCTTATTGTTGCTAGCAATATTCAAAAACATTACACTACAATAACACACACACGGGCACAAAAGGAAATTTTAAATTAACTTCCCATTACCTACCCGTTTATAGAATGACTGCTACTGCTACTGTGAAATAAATTCCCATTTTAATACTTTATACGAACATATCACATCACAACATTCAAAACACACACGTAAGCAAGCAACCATTCATTTTTACATCTACAAGATTGTATGCTATAGAAAATAAATAACTATTTACGTAGCCTAATGGATATCTACTGTAATATAAAGCATTATAAAATGCTAAAGTACCTAGATCGTAGTGACGACAACAACAAAGGTAAGTATGTAAAGGTAGAAACTAAGGTAAGTAGATAAAACTAAGCAATCCATTCTATGTGACATACAAGAGAGTGCATGCAGTTTAATTCCAGCCAGAATCCATTTACATTTAAGTATGCTTACGTATAAAAAATCTTATCTTTCATCTGCGTAACTCTGTAACGTGAGGCGAGCAACATAATTTCGATAGAATAGTGAAACAGCAATAGTGAACAGTAATCCACCAAAGGTTTGAGAGACACGAACTTCTACACATATATTATTATGCATGGAGAACGGGCAAGAAGGTGTTTTCCATTGAGTTTGGATGGAGTATTAATACTTTCTTTATAGCAAGGCAAGGGAAGGAGTTTGGCTAGACTTGTATACAAGACTACGAAGTTCCACATCCTTATTACTATTATGTTATGCTCTGAATGTGTACATTGCGTACATACATGTATTTACAGTATACACAGAAGATAGATACTTGCTTAATACATATTTCGACGAATAAGAGAAGGGAAATGTAATATTAATACAAAAGAGGTAAAGTGCCTGTATCACGTTTCTGCACTTATCCGAGACACAAAGAAAGCCACTCACACAATAAGTCAATACTAACTAAAAGTAAAAGAAAGAACTGAAGAGAAGAAGTTTAATGGAATCATCGAGTGGCACTAGTCAGTCTGCTCTGTTCTGTCTGTCGCATATTCTTATTTGTAGTAATAGTACAGATAATAGTAATATATGGTAGTGCGTACAGAGTAAAATAAAGAAAGGGAAGGAAGAAAGTCCCTCCGTCAAGTGCCAGCATTATTTGACATTCGATTCTCTCTCTATCTCATTTCTCAACTTTATCTACATGCTCACTCTCACATTTCACTTACATTCTTAACTTGACTTAAGTTAACTTGCTACGGTACTTAGCAGATCTTGGCCCTTTGTCCTATTATATGTAATATATTAGAAATCCCGTGCATAGGTAAGCAGTAAGCAAAGCAGCTGGAAAAGGCCTTGATCTTTCCTATCATTAAAATACATTATATCTGCTCCGAACACTAACTATAGGAGGAGGCTAAGTTATTTCATCGACAAGTGCACTAAGGACGATCTACGATACGACTATGTGCATAAGTAAACTATTCATCCTAGAGCCTAGAGCCTAACATCCTAAATACATCCTACCTCCTACCCAAAGCATAAATATATTTCCAGATATTATCTACAGTTCGATCCTTAGAGCAAAACTTACGAGACATGCTTACTAATACAAAGTAGGGATATTTCGGAATATATGAGACTATTGCACAGCATAACTCTAATAAATACTACAGAATGTTCAATGTTAGTACTAGGTAGGTGAAAGTGCTGGGCTGACTTGTCTTCCTTTAGCTGGCGGTGCCCAAGCTGTTTTCTCTTTCCTCGTAGAATATTATAAACATTATTATTGCAAGGAACAAAGTATGTATACGTTATGTGTACATACATATATTTTATTTAACTACTACCCAGCCTATGTGGTGCATTAAGCGTAGTTAGCAAAGCAACGAGCTTATTTTAGTGCTTTGCTCCTATGGTGTACATATCTTTACTACTTATGTACATCCAGCACACATACCTATACACATCAAGTAAGTAAACATAAGATTCTCACCTAAATCAGTTCCGTGCAAAGCATCGCGTGTAAAGACAACGAAAGGGTTATATGATGGGCGTAGTCGACTAAAATACAAACATAAATCATCGCTCACATATCGTCAGGTGCTAGTGAACATTACCACTCCCCATATCCCTCTTTATCATCTTTCTACGATGAACATCATTACTTCTATCTATACTACTTATGGTTCACTCTAAACTCTAATGTAATATAATGTACATTCTCTGAATTCTCATTCATTCATTCTACTGATAACAATATTGCAAGATACCTACTACTGTTTAGCACTAATAAATATCATACCTACAGATACATGTTCCCTTTACCCTTAACTACGAACAGATAGTAAGCTGTAGACAATATTATTATCTACTCATAGTTCAATTAGCATTTACTAAACAGTTTTATTTAGAGCAAATTGAACTACAAGTTCTCTTTCCAAACATTTAGTTATCCTAAACTGATTGAGATTTCTAAGGCACCGCTAGGTAAACCTGCCTTTTTCAATACACACTACAAGTACATACCTAAGTAGATAAGATAAGCATTTACATCAGTCTTTTACAGTTACGCACATCCAGTTGCAGATAAACGATAGTTAGAAAAAGACAAAGTTCCGTTAGTTTGCTCAAAAAGATGGAGACAAGATAAAAGTATCTGAAAATAGTTTTGGTATTTTTTGTTCTACTATTTACTTACTTTGTTTTGTTAGTACACACTTTGGTAGGACAAATAGTTTGATATGAAGTAAGTACATACTATACATAATAGGTATCTAAGTCACTACTTATATTCCAACAAGGCAAGGGCAGATTCTTGCTTAGCTCAGTTAGTTAGTCAATAAATGCAAACAACTTAAAATGCAGTTACCAATAAAGAGTTAAGGAAGAAAAGGATAGTAAAAAATTCAACAAGTATAAAAAGGAAGTCGTGAGCAGAGCAGGAGGGTAAAAATTTTGTGTTTTAGGGCAGGAGAGCTGCTGTACTACAGAACTGCGAATACAACGGAGCGAGTGACTCAAGAAAAGTTGTCCCATAAACACACAAATAAAAAGTCGTAACAATTCCTCATAAATAAACTCTCATGTAATAATAAGTATTATAAAATGGAGTATAATGCACTATCCTTTGGTAGTATAATATCTTTTTACAAATCCCGTACTACGTATTTTACAAGCAATAAAATAAAGCTCAGATTCTAATACTTTAAGAATATAAGTAGAAAAATCGTAATTGAGTATATAGTAAGTAGTAATAAAGATTTGCACAGTTTACTCAGAAAATAATTTTTACGAGCGATTCTTACGCTAGAATTTATCTCATAGAAACTAAAGTTTCCCGTCTTTATTTCACGTTACTTTACTGCTCTTGTTACATACTATGTATAAGGGATATTATGTATGTTCCTTGGTTTGGTTCCTTTCCTTCTCTGTGTACTAAACTAAACGTAACGTAAGTCAACTATGTAATACACATACGACAATGATGTCCCTTCTACTAACATACAACTACAACACATAGAGAGAGTAAGTAAATATGTAACCAGTACGTTACATTGCATTACTGTAGTCTGGTTCGGTTTGGCTTGGCTTCAGTTGAGTTGGTTCCGTTTGGCTAGCTATGGTTCGTTGCGTCTGGTGTTGGTCCCTATAATATTTTTAATGTGCCTACATGTAACATACAAACAGAAAGAGTAACTATGTAGTATTATACAGTACATAAGTATTAGATAGCAGTAGCACTTATTGACTGTTAGTATTTCTTATATGGGACTGACTACTATTATAATTCTCTAACGTTAGTAAGTATATTAGTAGCATTGCTAGGAGAAACAATATAAAAATCTCATTCCATTGCCATATGATCTCATCTACCATTTAGAAAGAGCATTAGCCGACTTCCAATATCACCCTGAAGACTTTTTAATAAAAGGGATCAGCTCAATGTTTGGCTAGCGCCTATCCTTGGGAATTCCTTACCATTTTACAAAACCCGATGAGATGAGAGAGAAAGCTGAGAACAGAACAGAAAGTCGACAAAGTTTTACACACCACAATTGCAGGCAGTTCAACGGCTCAACTCACCACACACATACAAACTAAATACTACTACATATAATAATGTACTATAATACATAGGTGGAAGGAGGACTATCTGTATATAAATACATACTCACTCATACATACATACACTTTACAATGTACACAGACAATGAAAACAGATTTATCACCCATGCCAAAACCTAAGGAAGAGTAGGAGAGAGAAGAGTCGAGTAGAAGAGATCGAGAGTCAGTGGAAGTGAGAGGAGGACACAGTAGAGAGACTATTCCACACAGAGATGAAGGAGTAACTATTATATATATCTACTTATGTACACACAGAGAGAAAGAGAACTACGAATTTATATTAACTATACGTATATAGTATACATACAAATACAACAGGACAAACAGAGAAAGAGTGTGTATGTATGTCTAGGTATTGCATTGTATGTACGTAATAGTCAGTACATAGAGGACAAGTTAGTTGCCAAAGAGCTATTACTACATTTATCTGATGCTGATCTCTGTCCCCATTTCATGTCCTCTGTACATCTTCTGGGATTCAGCCAAACGCAGCACTGACATTAAATTATGATAAAGTCGACTCCAAATATTATTAACCGTCTTATACACCAACAAAACTGGGAGTCTCAGCTTACCATACAATACACACATTCTATTTATATGGACATTGTGCCTAGTAAATTATATTTAGCTATATTATATTTATATCCCCTATTTATTCCAGATAAGACTCTCTTATTCATGGGAGAACTTTGGTTAAAAATTGCAAAAAAATATAAATTAGCCTCATATACACTGCATTCCATACATGGAGTAACATAAACTTTTCCCAGCAGTAGTCTCCACCTCATTGACCAATACACTTCTCATAAAATACATTAGATGCACACCATTGTAAATCAAAACTCCAGTAAATGTACCTAATATGCACGATAAATCTATAAAGAATGGCAATAAACTTCTAATCAATAGTAATACATCGCATCATAGTAATATGTAAACACGTATACCTAACAATATATTATAAATATTGATACTTTCACTTCATTCTTTAATTACAAACAAACATAACCCTATTTTTCATTGCAAAATTCGCATTTTGTAATGGTCGCTATGTCGGAATCGCTCGATATACTGTCATAACATCTTGTATCTACATAAATACGAGTGACAAATATGCTCCATTACATTACTAACTACATAGGAATTTGTGAAAATCTCTGACTAATTCCAAAACTAATTCATGTATGAAAGGGTTGTAATGCCATAATAATACCTAGATCATATACATAAACAGATATCATTACATGTAGTATCCCGCCTTTAATAGTCTAGTCTAGGCCTAGAGTTCTGATCGAAGAAATAAATATTAATTGCGTATAAAAATCATTCAAAAGCCAATACAGAAATGAAGCATGGGAATTTGTCCGGGTTTTCATAACCTAATCTGATTGGGTCGCATTGTCCTCATTCTTGTTTGACAAATTAAATACTACGCGTATCTTGTATTCGTGTATACAGATACAAACATTTATTGGTGAAACATTTACTTATTATAACATTTATTACAAGAAATTGTATATTCCATATTGACATTTCTAAAAATAGCAGTCATCAAAGCCTCCATAGCCGTAGCCACAATCATCATAATAGCCTCCTCCTAATAATCCTCCAGCAGCGAGTCCAACAGCAAGGCCTGCAACGGCTGCATCTCCACCGTGATAGCCATAACCACCATAGCCGCCGTAGCCATAACCCGGGTATCCGTATCCTCCTACAGGATATGCGTAGGTGCCCACGGGTCGAGAGTAAGCCGGATAACCACCTCCGACTATGACAGGAGATTCATTGATCAGTATAGGAGCTCCGTTAGGATACACTTTAATCTCCGTTGCGTAACAGTATACGACAAACATAAAGTAGAGGCGAGGAACAATAAACACGGCACACGTGATAGTCAAGTCGTACGGATCCAATGCCAAAGCGATACAGTGCACAATTGCCAAGATCATCACACCGAAGATCCAAGCGTAGCAGCAACCAATATTTCTCTGTTTCCCGTTTCATAATAGTTTACACAACATTAGCAACCGAACTTAGCTGAATACAAATGCTTTAATGGTAAATAACTCTATATTCTACTATATTGAATTATTACATACCCTTGATAGAGCTGTGCAAAGAAGCGAAGCCACTACTAGTGATGCACCGTAAGCGCTCACTGTTATTAGCAGAGCCGTTTCTGTTTGAAAGAAAACAAAATGTGAAAGATTTTGCAAGCTACACCATGATTTAAAATATTAATAGGAGAGCTTACGATGAGCATCATAATAGCGACTTGATTTCTCATCTTCTTCAGATACAGAGTTTGCGGTTGGAGAATGCAATTTATCGTGACCCTTTTGAGCTTGGATATAAGCTGACAACACGTAAATGCCTCCGATTAAATTCCAAAGCTAAGAATTCATTGTGAGCATACAATTAGTGCTGTCACAATAATTTAAAAAATTCTTGAGACATATATCAATTTATTAAAGATTAGGATTGGATAGAGTATTGAATTTAACACTTGCTATTTCACAAAAGACTACAGTAGTAACAGCGGAAGTTAATGTACAATCACAGCAACATGGATTTGTAACTGCAGCCCTTCTCCTGTTATTGATATTGGCGTTATTAGCATTGGTGTTACTGGTATCGGCGATTTCGCTATCGCTAGCCATTCTTTTAATATCAGTAGAAACACTTAACCTTTCTAAAATTATAATGAAATTAAGTATAATTAGGTATTTGTCGTAATAAATTGTTGCAATTCAAAAACTCCATAAAGTACAATGACATAACGAATTTAATTCAGCAGGAACTGTAAAAGTGTCTACACTTATTTCAAAGTATGTAGATATTATGTGGATTATGATTAGTCTAGATTGGCTGACAGCTAAATTAGTTTCGGAGTAATTTTTATAACAGGATCGACCAACTTGTCTCAATATTGTTGTCTAGGTATTATAATTTTTTTTCTATATCCATTGAAACGCATTGAAACGGGCATTTATAACTGTGTGAGAATTCATACAATTTAGTAATTTTAGCCTATAGACCCATGAATAGACCCACTTACGAATTGGTAGCCCCTCAATTATCAATGCATAGAAGTGAGTGCAATATAATTTTATTCTGCGGCCCTATCTGTTCAGATTGTTCTTTATTATAATTCTTTCTTCATACAACTACAGATAATACTCTTGTCTCTTGTATTGTATTCAAAATTTTTAGATACCTAAGTAGTTGCTTACAACTTTCTATAAATATATATTAGTATTGGTTGCTTGAGTGGTGATGGGGATGATGATGGGTAGACTCAGACTGTTGATTATTAACATGATCATAATGTTCGTGATTGTAAACTGGGTTCACTGAGTTGTGATGTTGATGTCCGTGGTGATTCGGATGATGTCCTTCGTGTTCGTATTGTTGTTGTGAGGGAGAATGAGAGTGAATGTGGTGCTCGTGGGCATCATTGGGATTATGATGATGCTCTTCTTGAGGAGGAATTTCTACATAACCAAAAGAAACTCCCGTTTGGTGATGATGATTATGGTGATGCATTTTAGACTCGGTAAACGGGGCAACATTGCCCCCCTCCTGATGACTGGCAATAGATTCAGTTAGATACTGTGAATCCAAATTGCTACTGTCACCTCGTTTGTCACCAGTTCCTGTCATTTCTTCATTAACTTCTGGTTGGGCACGTGCAGATGGTTTTGGGAGTCCATGGGGATATTTAAACAATTCCCTTGCGTAACGGTAGACAGTCCAAAAGAAATAGAGTCGTATTACAACCATCGCTGAGTTGGCATGGGTGTAAGGAAATGGAAAGAAATATATTGCGGCGATTTGCAGCCCTGTCACATTCGGCATCACTAGCAGCCACCACACCGTGAACTGTTTCTTCCGCTATACTTTACATGCCAATAAAATTCGATTATTTATAAGTAGTGAGTTAAAAACACGTAAGGAAGTACCTCTAACAATGGATGTAGTACATCTCAATAGTCCACTACTAGTATTTAGTTATAATATACATGTGTATACAATAAAGGAAAACGAATCTATTATACTGTATACGAACTCATTCATTTGTACGTGTACTATATAAACGGCATAGGAAGGAAGGTGTAACGCAAATCTTAAGGAACGACCCCAAAAAGTCTGCAAGATTGATGCCCATATCTAGTTACCAAGCTGCAGTTAATGTCATTATTACTTAGGTATCTGTTCTAAATTATAAAGTGACAATATAACCTTATCAGCATGAATAAGCAAAGCAAACGCCATAAATGCCGCAATTGCGTAAGATCCACATAGCATTTTCAGTCCATCCCCTAGAGCATAGTTCAAAATTAGCAAATGTCCTTAATTTTCCCATTATAAATTCCATGTTCTCCAATCTCCATAAATCTAATTTTTCAGATTGAGATTGTCTTTAGAATGTGCTAGGTATTTAATTTTCGAAAGTAGGTAAGTACCGTTAACATCCATGAAACCTTTCCAACTGCGATCTTCCTTGGTTGCATATCCGTCTCTTATAGCCTTTTGAATGTTACTCTCATAGAATAGAACGATCCAGGCAGTAAGGGACATAGCAGCTAAATTCCACATCTATAAATTATAAAAGTAATTTTTTAAACATT
>JAQFYC010003566.1:0-20311 GCA_034694165.1 Tomocerus mixtus
GAAGAAGTAAGTCGCTCTTTGAAAAACTCTGTCCCATGAAGAAGTAAGTCAAATTCCAACCAAACTAATTACCACCCTTAAACTATCATATTATCCAGCGTGAATCTGTCGACTTGAAACGGCTACTTGAAACTTTCCAGCATGGATAAACTATTCAGATGCTAATACAGTCATTTTGCAAGTATTTCTTTTTGGTATAAAGCATCAACAATAGGTCAGTAACTGGCAGATGTTTATTTCTTTGTCCCTTTTAAATACTGCATTATGCATCAAGAATTTACATTTAACTGCATCCAGTTCAAGCTCAACGCTCAACTATCCCCTCCCCCTGTTTCGATTAGGTAGTTGCATCATCCCCACACAAGTAATGTAGTATGGTATAATTAAAAGAGCATTTGTGCACTACAGAGAGTACAGAGAAATAGAAACTTGAAGTCCTCACTTCAACTCTGCAACAATAGTCAGGTTTTGTTCAGCAAACAAAAGCAAGAAAGGAACACTGCACTGCAGTTTATTGTCCGTTCCGTGCGTAGAGATAAAGATAAACCATAGCCATAAACCTATTTCTGTTATCTGTATCCCTGCCGTCTCTGTGTAAAGTGTAACTGTAATGCAAGGCACTACTGCACTGTACTACTACTACTGCACTGTACCAGAAAAGCCAAGAATCCCGCTTCGCTGTTCAAGATATTGATTTTGTTTACATACAGACAGTACACGTGCGTTAAAAGACTTCCCTCCCTTTATCACACTAACTAACAACAAACATGAATTGACAGTCAGTCTGACTCTGACTGAAACCTTCCTTAATCACCACAAACATTTCACTAATAGATTTAATTTGGTTTTCCTTATGAAACGTCATTTTTAGGTGTCATTTTCTCCTCCTGGGCTGATACTTCCAAATTCCAACCTAGGCAAACAACTTGTAACTACTAATGTTTACAAAACGTCAAACATGTCAATTTCAGCTACGGATGTGGACTGTACATATTGGAAATGGACAACTGACTCGTAAATCGTAAGGAATATATTTTTTTATTATTTTAAACAGTTAAAATGACTGAACTAGATCAGAATACGGGCTGTAAATAGTGTAAATGGTATGGTAAATGATTAATAATCTATTTGGGATAATTTTCTTTCTGAAGTCTTTTTTTCATTTTTAATGGCCATCAAATGTAGTATATTTATTTGGTATTGCTGTTTCTCATTTTTAGTGACTACTTTCTAGTTCAAACATTATTTAGTAATATGCACACGTAATTAGCAACATACAGTATACTGTATGTAATACATTTGAGTCCTGATTCTTACAAATTTTACACATTTTTATTTCAGGTATTGTATTTGTATTTATTTAAGTACTAATAGTTTAGATTAATTGCTAAAGCACAATATATTACTCACAGTACAATACATAATACATATATTTCAGTTTAGTATTTGATTGAACGCCAACTAATGTTATAATATGTTTTTACGCTATTAGTACTTAATAGATATTTTAAAGTCGCAGCTGACAGTTATGAACACCTATAAAAACATTATTTTCGTTAAGATTCACGTTTTCAAATAACAGGCAAAAGGTTGGGTCGGAGGGGGTTGTTAAATAGATTTCGTAAGGAAAGTATTAATTTTTGTTAAATTAATATTGGAATTTTGGATGTGTTGATGAAAAGTCTTGCTTTTTGGAAAACATAATTCCCTAAAAATTTTTGACGAATTAAAAAAGTAGGAAGAAAAAGATGAAAAGGCAGATATAATAAGTAAGGCAAAATATCCGAAGCACTTTACCATTGCCAATTGTGCAAGCAAATTGTATGATTACAACCTTTTGGAGAGGTACGTACATACTGTGTGACGATAGCTAAAATAAGTTCTACGATCATATTCATCGTTTTACATTAGCTGAATAATGCAAAATATGTGACGAATAGTGACGACTTTGGTTCATGACAAAATTGTGCTCACATGGTCTCCCAAGATTGCAAGCCCTCAAGCCCTGCATATATAAATTAGGAAACAACGGAAAGGAGATATTACAGTACTGGCAATTTTACAGAGATTTACAATTAGTCCCTGGAGTATTTTGGAATCATTGTTGGATCAATTTTTAAAAATTGAAATATGTATTTGCACTCAATATAAATTTATTGTGATTCATTTAATTATTTAGTATAGAATTAGTATATTCGCCAGTAAAGTGTTAAAAGGTAAACGCCTGCTGCAACTTCATGTACATAGATAATCTCTATACGATGTTTGATATAATATCTGCCAAACTCACATACCTGTACCAGTTTCATGCACATCGTCTCTTTTATCTCGCTGTAAACTTTCTGTTATGCATTTGAAGTTATTCCGTCTTATTCTTTAATACAATTTTTATTTAATGCGTCAGTGAGTCTTGAATCAATAAATGTATAATTTTTTTAGTATAGTGTTAGTAAGCGTAAGCAAACTATTGAGGTAGTTAATTTGACTTTATGATTTACTGATTAGTAGATTGAATCCTAATTGCTTCAAAACATATAAATGCATGTCAGTAAGTAACATTAAAGTAGAGAAAGTGTTACTAATTGCATTTTAATGATTCTAGGTTAGGTTTAGCTGTACAATTAGTCATCGCTATATTAAATATAGCTACTTAGAGCCAGAGCCAGAGCGAATTTAACATTGAATGTAAAAATTGCCCTTTTGAGAAAATGCAATATAGGCAAACTTTCTTATTCTATTACATAAAGGCATATTATATGTACTGAACTCGATATTCTGTAACAATCGAAAATTAAGTGATAAAAGGGTTTTAACAATTTGTGAGCGACCTTGTTACTGTGTTGGTCAATAGTCAATATTATGTTTGTATTGTTAAGTTGTGCAGTTATAGTTAAGTTATAGCTTTACTTCATACAAGAATATTTAGTACTTTAATCTGGATTTTCTACTTCACAGAAATAGTTGCCAATGATGCCACTCTGCAGAGCTGTAATAATAAATTATAAGTTCGTATTCCCTTCCTAACTAGCGTACTGAATTTAATATACAAAGGAAAACTGTGTTGACGGTTAGTTAAAAGACAAAACGGCCTCAAACTACTTGCGGTAAGTTAAAAATATATTTTTATTGTTAATTAAAGTCTCATTTGGAATGCTTAATCATCGTTGAAAATCATGGTATGCTGCATGGAGTTTTCTAATTCTTCTGTAATTAGCAATTCTGATTACTGATTTTATTAGAAAAGTAATGTTTATCTGCGCCTTTGCAATATTATTGTAAGCATCCGAGTTTAGATATATGCTCGCTTTTTTACAATATAAAAGTAATAAAATTTTCATATTTATGTATATCGTTAGTTCTCCAATTTATAATATTCATTTGTAAGGCTACTGTTTAGCTTGTATTATATTGGATCAAAAATGGACTGCATATGTAGTGCAAGTGCAGAAGTTATGCTGTTCAAGCAAAGTTAGCATGTTTGTTCTGTTTTTGCATGGATTAAAATGTTTTAAAACTTTTGATGGCGTATTGTATGCAGTAAGCATCAGAACATCGCATTATGTTTCCATATTTAGCATACCTAAGTAGGTTGATAAGCAGACTAGTACTAAACTCGCAAAGAATTTTAACAATTTGAGTTGTTTTGAATTTGTTTTGAACGCATAGAACTTAAATGTTCCCATTAATGTAGTTTTTAATGACTTTTAATCAGAGCGTGAGTTCAATTGCTTAAATTATGATCTAATTACCCATTATGATATATTTAAGATAAAAATACATTCCTTTAGCTACAACTACAATGCACTATATACCATGTAAAGGCGATATATATTGTAAAAGCAGTGTATATAATTCTTGATGTGGCAATGATCCCTTTTCACAGAGCTTTCTTACATCTTCCTAACCGAATGTTCAGCAGCATGAAGCCATCTGAGAGATTGGTTAGCGCGACCGGTAGCTCAAGAGGAATTGTAAAGACCAAAGAACCTACACGAACGATTTGCCAAAGAGGACCTACTAATAGCACTGTCACTGCTCCTAGAAATGTTAAAGGAACAGGAACCGGTGTGCCGTCAACAAATTCTGTGAAATCTACTGTCGCTACTACAACACCAAAAAGGACAATTACAAAAGGGAATGATGTCAATGTCAATACAAATGTAAAAAGAAATCCCCCTTGGAATGGAGCTTCTCGAAAATTTCAACTTCCAGTTGAACCAGTACGAAGCTTAGCAGCCTCAAAGACTCGACCCGCTGCTGTAGAGAAGTCAAAGGCGGTTCGCAGGCTATCTTCAAGCGATAATTGCATCGACGCTTGTGGAAAAGACGACGACTGCATGTAAGATCTTAATTCAATAAACAATTAGCATATATGCGTAATAGACATTCAATAAATATATGCGGAAATGAAAACAGGGCATACTATGAAGTCATCGTTTTTATATTCGTGTTTGAGAACAAACTAATTATTAGTGTAAAGAGTAAGTTTTATCAAATAATCCAAACTTTCCATACGTGGGATAAAAAGACTGAAAAACAAGTATAAACTTTGTCTCAATTTTTTGATGAGTACCAAGTCTATTTGTAATGTTATATACTGCCTGCTGCTACTTCAACTAAAACCTCGTGCAAGTATTTATTGATTGTCACTATCTGTAAAACAATATGTGCAGAGTGCAAACTTTGCTAATGTCTATATACATACGCTAAAAGCGAGTGGGGGTTGCAAACAAACACCCAACTGTTTCGTCTGGGACAGCATTATTATTTTTTATTCCTAAGTCTGGCAAAAAGGTAAATTGTATATAATAGATTGACCATAAGAGACATGAAAAGTATAGACTCGTACTGCGACTGACAGGCAAATAGGTATTCTATGAAGCAGGCCGTTGACCGAACTGAACGCAATATCGTTATTAAATACATCTAGGGATCCTCGATATGAGTGTCACTGACTTTAGATTATTTCATGTTAATCTTTGGTTATTTCTTGCCTATCCGAATATCTAAACCCAGAAACTGCTTTTTTCATCGTATGTTATGTTTGCATGCATTTTATGTCTAATAAGTAAAGTCGACAGGAACATAGGAGAAGAATGTAACTAACGTAGGGCAAACTGGTTATAAGATGGATTTACTTAGAATTTACTTTCAAAGTTTATGGCTTTAAAATAGTAGTGGACTATCATTTTGTGTAATTTGATATTCAATTGCACAATTGCATGTAATAATGTAATAATACAATAACAATGGATATAAAGTCACATACGAAAGATAGCATAGAAAGTTACTATTTCATTATAAGACATTCCTGTAATATTTCTTTCATAGCACAATGCATTTACATGTTATTGGATTTTTTAGTCAATGCCATGCCATAAGTAAGCATTATGCAATAATACAGATATTATAACTGGAATGGCATCCCATATTTGTATTTGGATGTGTTGAGATACCAGCCAGGCCAAGCCAGGCAGCAGCCGTACATTAATGCAAGCACGGACTATCGTTTAGAGTTAATATGGATATATACTGGTGCTCAATATTAGTAATTATGCTACCTAATCTCTTGTTTAAGCTTGCGAGGAGTATTAGGATGCTGTTAGTGCTGTATCTATAATATCCTTAAAAGATTGTCTGCTGACTGCTCGACTGATGACTTGCCTGATATGTTCAAGCCGACTAGGGTAAATGGGATGCAATAGACGGAGACCTTCCTTATATATCATCTCCCCTTCTTTTGCCATATTATTGTGTAAAAATGTTGTTGATAGGAAATATAGTGGAACTGGCTAGAACCTCCCTCTTTTAGCGTGACGATTTATTGAATACCTTTAATTGTATCGTCGTCTCGGTAGAGTAGTTAAACTAAACTGAGACACGATACACATATTATTTTTTATATTATGCTGTTATGCTATTACACATAGTATTTGTATATGTCTCACGCATCCTTATTATTATAGTTATGTCATTTTTTAGTTACTGCACTCAATGAGATCACCATTCCTCCTTTTATTCTGATGTGTGTGAGTTTTGTACATTACGTAGGTACATTTTGTACTGACTGAGTAGGCAGTACCAGTACCATAAGTATATATAATGTAAATGGATAGATCCCAATGCAATCCCAACCAGATCATGCGATTCAGCTAAGCAGCATTAATCTTTAGATTTCCAGTTTGCCAAGGGTTGATGTAGAATGTGGAGAGTGTAGCACTTTAGCAGAGCGTACCTTACCCTAGTAATCTTGGGTCTTGGGAAACAGAACTGCAGAACATAGGGCAAATTGTAAAATACTACTGCATGAAAACATATATCTAGAATGTTTTCAGCATTACTGAGCATTGCATTGCATGGAATAACGTAACGTAAGGAATGAGCCACCCACCCTAATATAATAATGCAATGCGATGTGAGTGCGAGAGAGAGGTTTCAACAATTCCTCCCTCCGATTTGTCCCTGGTAATAACAAACAGTCAGTTATACAGAATAGAGAAGAGAACAAACAATAACAGAGATACGCTACATTACATTACATAGTAGATGGATAAGTTTTCGTTTTCATTGAATATATTATGCAAAGAGATAGATTTTATTTTGTTTGTTTACTTACATTATAATATTATACAATAGAAGCAGCTACGATAATATATTGTCTATTAGTTTAGCTTTGCACCTGAATTGTGGTTTGGTTTGGTTACACAGTTGCATTCTATTATGTTTCAGTTCCTTTGTGCTGTATTCATGTTAATTTAAGTGGTTTAGTTAGTTGATTGAAAAAATGATTTTGTAACGCGTTGCTCCAATTATTGCATAGATATTTTTACAAGTATATGGAGGGATAAAAATAAAGTGCTGTTATCATCAATAGATTGTGTACCTTGACGTCTGATGTAGCTGTTTGTAGTAGTTATTGAAGCCGTAGCCGACTATAGATGCTTAAAGCTAAACTTGAGCATTATCATATCAGAATTTTTAGCTGTGGTTTCATGAGCAAACTGATATAATATATTATCTATTTATATACGTGGGTGTCAGTGAGATATTCCAACAAAACTCATTCATCAGAGTTTCAGGAGCCCCCCGTCAACAATTAGTGTATATTCTTGTCGATTTTGTAGAATAGAGTTTAGTTTGTAGTATTTTACCTTACAAAGGAGGAATGAAGTACTTATACAGGGAATAAGTAAGCCAAAGGGATAGAGAATCAGAGATAAAAGTTTGTTTTATTATACCGTCCTGTTTCGGACAAGTGGTCATTGCTACATTAGATTTAGATATTATTATATATATGTCTATGCAAACAAGGATAAAACATAATATTTTTGAGTGTCTAGTCATTATTTTAGCCAAAGTCAAATTATCGCTCTATTAATACTCGCTAAGTACGGACTACCTTTCTGAAATAATTTACATTAAGCGAAGGGAACGGTTAGACAGAACTGAATAGAATTAGAATGGTTCTTGGAAGATAGTTGATTTGTTGCCAATGACTCAACTCTAACTCCACTTCGTTTGCTTTGCCGTTGAGTATTCCCTTCTTTAAGTTTTAAGTGCGTGTTTGATAATAAAGAATTTTGTGCTGTGAAAAAGTATGTCTTGTCTAGGTACTCTGACTGTGATGTGATGTGAACTGGGAATACTTAATATATGAGTCACAAAGATTTTAGTGTAGGTTATTACAAGATAAATTATAGATCATTGAGTGAGTACATGTCCATATCCTGTGCTTAACAGTGTGGAACATTCAGTGTTGAAAGCTTACTAAGAACTGTTGTTCTCACTGCAGCTAGTGGAATTTCTACTCTAATTTGATTCTGAAGGAATCTATGAAACTGTTTCTGCAAAGTGCGAGTTTATAAAATAGCTTTGATTTACAATGAAGTTTAAATCACTCTTTCGTAGACGCAACGGGCCTAATGAATCAGATAAAAATTCCAGTAAGAAAGGGGGAGTGGCCACTTCCCACAGTGTTGATTCTTTGGACACGCACCTGTTGAAAACTGAAAAACAACAGCAGACTGCAGCCTTCTATGTGAGCAGTGAAACTAACAACCCGGTTAACCCGAGCCCTGATCCTTTGCATTTACATCAGAAAATTGGAGAACTTAAAGAAAAAATATCCCACAGAGATGAAGCAATCGAAAGGTTTCAGCTGGACATTGATTCCTTACAGGTACGAATACAATATATTATTTCGAATTAATTGTAGTGTTTTACTAAGCATATCGTGTATTTATTAAATCATGCAAAACATGTTTTGTATACAGCAAAGCCAGAAAGAGGAGATAAAACAGTATAGACAGAAAATCGCTAGTCTCGAGTCCGCTAACAGAGAATTGGAGAAAACATTAAGACGATCCGCCGAAGTGCAAGCAAGCGCTCCTGCAAATATCCCCAATTCAGATGGCAAAGCAATGAGTAAAAGCAATAAATCTGCAACTCATGAAGGGGATGGGCTCTCCTCATCTGCTAAAATGTCGAAATCTGTAGCATGTTTACAAGACAAGATAACTCAGATGGAAGAGACTCATCACAGCACCAGTGAAGAGCTTGCCGCTACACTTAAGGAGCTTTCGGATGCACACCAATGCACTAGCGAGCTAAGAATAGAAAACGAAAAGTTCCGTGATGAAAACTCTGTTCTGCTTGACTCTATAAGTCATCTAAGTGAAAAAGTCAACTTTTATAAGTATGTCATTATACAATACAATGGTTTTGAGTTTTCAATTTAGGCGTAATTTAAGTGTTTATGGAAGATGTATATAGCAAATTAATTTGTGTTTTTAAAGAACCCATGCAGAAAGTATCATTGGAGAAGCGGCCAGCCCATCTTCATTAAACATTGCTTTGCCGGATGTTACTAATAATCAACGACTACCGTCTCCATTTGCAGCCGCCGGAGAAGAACGAGAAAGAAATCAAATTCAAGAGTTACAATCTTATATTAAGGTATGGCATGGGCTTGTGTGTACAATTGAGGATAATCAATTTCATAGTAAGGATTGTTATTTTTGACTATTCTCTCATGCTCAGACACGGGGTATGTTTCATATTATGCTTAAATATAGAGTTTATCTTTCATGTGCCTAAGTATTTTTTCGTGGTTTGGGTTGGCTGATTGTGTTTACCTGTTCCATTAGTCATTTTATCTCACGTAGACTTGAGTATGAACGATTAGTCTCCAAATGACATACCTTTTATCTGTTGTAACCAGGCGTCCTTCAAAAAAGCTAATTAGAATGCTGTTTTTGAATGTTACTTTACTTCTTAATTGATTTTCTACAGTATGCTATGCGATAAAGAGGATGTATTCCATTATTATGGATGTAATTTTCATTAATGATTTTGTATTTGTAGTCGCTGAGAGATGAGAAGGAAGTCGTTGCCAAAAAAAGCGAATCGCTGGATGGACATATTCAACAATTACAACAAAATTTAGAAACAAAATGCAATGAAATAGCAGAACTGCGTCAAGAGATAACGAACCATCGCATGTATTTGGACAAGGTCGTGAAGGAGAAGGAGAAGGTTACATCTGATTTTAGCGAACTCAAGTCCAATCAAAGTTCTCACCTAATTGAAATGCAACGAATGCAATCGACATTTGATATCGTGAAAACCAAATACGAAGATTTGGTACAGCAAGAGAAAACGAGAGCTGAAGAACGAAATTCGCAACCCGCAATTAAAATTAGGTTGATAAATATTGTCAATATTTCAGAATATTTAGACTCAAAACTGTATTCTTAGTAATATAAATAAAAATATAATTATTTTCAGTGAGGATTTCGAAGAGCTTAAAAAACAAAGAAGTCAATTAGAAAGCGATCTCCAAAACTGTCAGGATACGCTTCAGAATGCTTTGGAAGAAATTCGTATAAAAAAACTAGAGGTTGGCGATCTCAGGAATGAAATATCCACTTTGCAGAATGATTCAAAAGAAGTTTTGAAAGATTTGGAAGACCGCTTGACAAAAGCCACATCTGAAAATGCAACTTTGTCCCAAGATTTGAGCGAGGTGAACAGATTTGCTCCTAGAAATTATATTAACTTCTATGAAAAGTGTAGCATTTTTAATAAAATGTATTCAAAATTTATCATTTTAGGCGCATGATGCTTGCCATAACGTGGAGAAGAAGTATCAGCAAGAAATGCGAGACAATTTGCGTCTAAGAAATGTTATTTGTCAAATGGAACTGGAATTATTGCAATGGAAGCAACAGTGTGAATCATTAGAACGCTCTTTATCGCAAGAAAAATCTATTATATCTGCCGAAAGGGACGAATGGCAGCAATTTCAGTCTGATTTACTGCTCGTAGTACGAGCAGCAAATGATTTCAAGACTGAAGCTCAAGAGACTTCAGATAGACTTCACAAGGAGAATGTGATTCTTCGGGACAGAATAAATGTACTAGAAGATGGAAGCTCTTATTTAAATGAGGACGACATTGCCAAATATCAAGCTACTAGCGTAACTATTAGCAATGTAGCAGATTCATCGTCAATCGAGATGATCAGTTCATGCACTTCTGATGACAATAAAGAAAATCAGATTTCCAGTCATAATATTCTTAAAGAAATATCCGGCACTGGAGATGTTAATTTGAAAGTTCCCGAGTCTCACGTGGAAAATAAAATTGCAAAGTCCGCAACCCCTGAGCGACCTATTGCATTCAACAAATCTCTGTCAAAAGTTACGTCCTCTACGAATGATGTTCGACGAAATAGCTACTGTGAAATCGGTATGCTATTTTTTATATACTACGACTTACATTCGTTTTATTTGATATGACTGTGGCTGTTGAAGTGAAGTAATACATGCATTTAAAATGCACTTATATTTTCAGAACGGGTAGACCCTTTGACTGCGCTTGTCAAAATTACTGGAGGATCAAAACGTAATGCTCTGCTGAAATGGTGCCAAAATAGAACTATTGGTTACAAGTACATCGATATTACTAACTTCAGCACTTCTTGGAATGATGGTATGGCACTTTGTGCACTTTTGCATACATTCGTTCCGGACCAAATTCCGTACGAAACGTTGTCACCGGAAAACAGAGAAGAAAATTTCAAAATAGCTTTTCAAGCTGCCGAATCCATATACATCGAAACAAGTCTAGTAAGTTTACTATTTAATATATCAATAGACCATTTCTCGATTGTTGCTTACCTCTAAATTTGTATATTTCGATTTTAGGATATTAAAGAGATGCTATCGGCAGAACGTCCAGCCTGGGAGAAAGTAATGGGCTATGTAAAAGATATTTACGTATGTTTGGAGGGGAAGGCTACCGCTATTTAAAATGGAACCCGTTCGGCTTAGATCCTGTTTCTAATTAATGTAATACTTGGTTCCTAATTGCTCAAATTCGTAGATGCATGCACTGTTGTGAAAGACTGAGTTATTTATGGTAGTTGCGTTGCAACAATTAAAATCGGATTATTATGCTTACAATTGTAAGATTTCTAATCGTATTAAGCACTATCCTTATAAATGTTGATAAATATAAAAGATATTGCGTTAAGATTAACCTAGTTTACTATTATTGATGTTTGCATTCCATTCAAACGTTCAATTCCGATGTAAGCGATTTCATATATATCCATTAGCTGCCGAATAATTTTATTTTGTAGTCGTCATGCCATTTTGTGTAAAAAATTGCTGGATCTGTGATATTCTGGCGATTTTGGCATTCTCTTAAGGAATTTTATATAAAACTGACCAGGGCTGAGCTAAACTTGTGTGTACTTAATATGTAAGTAGATCATTTCCGTAACTGAATAGCCATTACCCAATCGAGATGTAAATAATATTATTGCCATAGTATGTTTAGTAGAATGTCATTGTAAAGTGCATGTATATGTAACTGTTGGTCAGTTTTTATTAATAGCATATTTCATGAAAGTTTTAAACGCAAAATTTTAATGTAAAATGCACCACTTCGGATTTTAAAATACTATATATGCACGGTGTGTATTAATTATTGGTACCATCCAAATAATTAATTTTTAATTTATAATGTGATGAAAAATTTATAAATGTACTGCATGTCATATAGCATAATTATAACATATATTAATATTATAAAGTCAGTAAAACGTCTCATTCATATAATAATTCAACTGATGTTATTGTATCATATTAGTAAATACATACCATACTACATACAATAATTATCTATCTAATTAGGTGCCTGTGTTAACACTTAGTATTGGTACTGGCGCCACGTCTCAGATTTTAGAGTGGGTCCGCCAACACGAAGTACTGATTCCGTATTGATATGTCTATGGTCTTTTCAAGTATGTTTGATTATTTCAATGTGATATTGAAAAGAATGTGAGGTGTTTTCTGTACGACTATTATAGCTCTCATTCCTATGCAGAATGAACCAACTTTATTACTCATTTGATATTTGACGTCATACATATGTATGTTAGATGGCCTTGTTCGTTTAAATAAAGACAAGCTTAACTAATGTCTCGTATTATTACATTCGTGTTCGGCTGAATTCTCAATAGCTCTATAGGTATCATAAAAAGCATCAAATTTAAAAACTGAACTGTGGTTAGTGAAACAAAAAAAGGGAATCGCTATCAACCCGATAAATGATTAATAACAAATTTCAAAATAAATGCAGAAGGTCGCGGACTAGTATTATTCAAGTGTCATAAGATTATTGCCATCATAAACATAATATTACTTATATGTTGATCTTTCATCTCGTCATAGGAATTGTTGTACTAGTAATTAATTTTACATTCATTATTTATTTCTTGTTAACGAAATCTTCTCCTGTTTGAATATTTTTCTTCAATTCCGGCAAAGCTTTTTGAAGTAATTCTTGTTCAAAACTAGACAATTTTCCCAACCCTAAATTCTTTTCGACTCCATTGGGCTACACAAATGGAAAACATAACATTAATCGATCATGCTACAAAATGATGTTTTAATTTTCACTTCTTCATTGAATGTAATAACTCACCCCAATTACGACAGGAGTAGCGAAGTAAGACGCTTCTGTGACATCAGATTTCACATAAGAGCATTCAATCACACCTTGCTCACCCTTGAGGGCTCGAAGAACTGAGAAGGTAAAACGAGCACCAGCGTAAGCCATAGACAAAGTTGCAGATCCAGCACCTGCCTTGGCCTTTACTACTTCTGTACCAGCTTCCTATAAATTATGAAGTAAAGGAATTGATTTTCCGTTAAATACTTAATGGTCACATCGCAAATTATTTTACATACTTGTATCCTCTCTGTAAGAGCCTTTAGCTTGTCGGCAGGGAACTGTACTGCTGGTTTACATTGAGAAATAAGTGGAATGATCGTCACACCAGAGTGACCCCCAATTACTGGGCAGTTCACTTGAGAGGGGTCTAATCCCTATTTAGAGTTCATTAAAAAGTAATTCAATACATATTAGCTCAGTACATCAATAAAATCAAAGTCAAAAATAATAACATTTAATAAATCAGCACCTGGGCAGCAGCAATGAAAGTGTTTGCTCGCACTACGTCCAACGTGGATACACCGAAAACTTTCTTAGGATCGTAGACTCCAGCCTTCTTGAGAACTTCGGATGCAATTGGTACAGTGCTGTTGACCTGTGAAGTATTCATAAGTAAATTTTACTTTATTTTGCATTTATTTCATAAACATTATATTAGTAAGTAATTTTCTAATTGAGAAGTGAAACTTATTTCCATTACTCAAATCAAATCAAATCTGGTTTTATTAAAGTAGACTAAGACTAGACTAATTAGCACATCATTTATTGGTATGTGTATCACAATATATCTATATCTTACCGGATTGGAGATAATGCCAATAAGAGCCTTGGGGCAAGCTTGGGCAACTGCGGCAGCCAAATCTCTGACAATTGAAGCATTTGTGTTGAAAAGATCGTCACGGGTCATACCAGGTTTTCTTGGCACACCAGCAGGGATAATAACCAAGTCACAGCCCTTAAGAGAATCTAAGAGCTGATCGGGTCCAACAAAACCTTTGACATTGCACCTTGTTTCGATATGACTCAAGTCAGCCGCGACTCCGGGAGTGTGGACGATATCGTATAGGGACAAATCACTGATTAGCTGAGAGTGCTTCAACAACAGAGAAAGAGGTTGACCTATACCCCCACTGGCTCCCATCACGGCAACTTTGCTGTTTTGCTAAAATATCATAAAACATTTACATGTAAAGCACCTGGAAAACAAACGCATGCATAAATAACATGTAACATTGTAGAATATTAAGAATCAAGCATTTGCATATTATACATTTAGTCATTCCGATCGTATGATATAAGCATAGTAACTAATATAAGTTGAAACTTGGAACACATGACGTTAACGTGTTACATGGTACAGAAATAGACAATGAGTTATACATAGTCTATCTGAAACATTTCCACGTCCACATATGAAATGTCTAATTTTAGATTGTCTTAAGTAAGACTAAACTAGCCGATATCTTGCATCTCTAAAAAATACAACTGGCACATATGTACTCTTCCTTAATGATGTACCCATAATACCGAACATTTGCAAAAACTCAGCTGCCTTTTGCATCAGATCCAAATATGTATATTTCATATTCGTTAATGTTATGAATACGGCTATTGTACAAATATTTTCAATGCGAATGTTGTAGGGTCTCATTTTTGTTTTCTATTACCAAACAGAATATGATATCTGCATCATGAGGGGGATTATAAAACAAAATTCAAAATTACTTAATCATTTCTCTTTCATATTTACTAAAATATATTATTGTGAGAAAGGATTAACTCATTCGACCGACGTGACCTGACCCGGGACCCTAATCAGAGTCCATTAATGGATTTTTTATTTGATTAGCAAAATTGAAAATAAAACATTAACACAAATATACATGTACTAACATGAAATAAATAATACCAAGATCCAGTAGAGTAAAAATTGAAGTCGTTCAGAGAAAATAAAAACAGCTGTAATTTTTACATGACAAAACTATCCCCATTCGTCATTTGACATTTTGACTTTTGGACTGGTTTTGTAGAAACATAGATATTGTTTAATTTTGTAAGATACAAATCTTAAAATTCCTAATTGGTTAGTTGTGGATATATTTATTTCAAATATAGTAATATATAAAAACAAAAATAGGTCAATCACAATCGTATTGATTATCATACCTTGCCAGTGGTGGAGAAATTTTTGGTTCCGATGAGGAGTTGTGGATAATTGCATCTTGAAAGTCTTGAAAACATTTTGAAACGGATTTAATAATTAGCAAGGAGTGTGCTATTTATTTATTTAATTTGAAATTCTGAATGGATCCAGCCAGCCAGAGGAGTAAAGGTGAGCACGAAGGAGACGGATGACGTGACGTCGCCGAAAGGAAGAAACGAGTAGAGAGAAGAAGAGCTTTGTATAATCTAATGTACAGTGTTAACTCGGTCGTTCGGTTCGCCTCGTTTCACATGTTTGTGTAGTGCACACTACACTTTTGCACAGGCTCACAACATCTCAAGGTTGTTTCTATTCTACATGGTATTTGATGGTAATACTAATACCAACCAAATATCAGTATAAAACTATAATCTCTGCAAAAGCTGTAACATGTGACACCGGGAATACGCACACAAAATCCAAGTATTACATAACAACTTAACAAAAGGGTTGGGTTGGGCTACCTGACCTGACTGACTGGAATATTGGAACTGGACATGGAAACTGGAACTGGACTGCCGCGCTCTGGATGGAATGCGTTACAGAAGTACACTAACTAATGATTAAGTGATACAGCGTGTGGGTGCATGCATTATGCAATTATGTAAATTAACTTATTACAACAATATTATGTAATTCTGCACCTCTTTTAATTTGTTCTTTTCAACGAAATATTTGTTCTCAGAATTGGACACTTACTTTTAGGAAATAGTAATTCAAAAAGTGCACTATATCTTACGTAAAGAGCCACATCAGAAACTGGATTAAAAATTCCATTTGCATTCTAAAAAAATAACATGGTAAATGGTATACAAAAGAAACTTGTGGTATCAAATTTTTAAATTAATCGATTGCTTATCATGGTGCTTCTGCTAATTAGCAATCTAACTAACTAATATTAGTTGGTAACGAAATAAGATTGATATGAAACATAAAAAGCAATTTTTTCATACAATAAGGCTGCCAATAGTGCCAATTAACACATCTCCTTTTCTACTCATCATACGATAATATCTACTTGTACTTAGGAATTTTTCATTGATATTGTATGAGTATATAATCTATGTTAAATATACAACCTATATTTTGAGTAATCGTAATTAAAGTCGATATCTCGATCGGATTGCTAAAACTCGTTACTAATTATCGAAAAATAATAAGTATTTATAAGATACATTTGAACAAAAAATCGGACGAATTTTTACTATTTTTCGATCAGATTAAGTTTGATATTTAGTAATCGGATCGAAATATAGAATTTAATTGCGACTCAACTCAAAATATTGGTTGCATGCTATTTAACATAGATTATATATTTGTATGGTCATTACCACAACTGTACTAATACCATGGAAAGATATTAGATATGTGGTAGTGGTAGTTTAGTAGTCGTTTCATCAATATTTTGAAAAGCAACACCCCACTGACTCCATGACCTATCGACTGTGAGATCCATTAATCCGACCTTGCCCTTTACCATGGAATAACATATGATGGGTCTCGTTTATATTCGTTCCCACTTATAGTACATGTTTTCTAAATTCATATAAAATGTGTACTGGTTTGCACCTGGGCTTGTCTGGAAGATGCGACTTATTTGCCAACAATAATATTTAACCACATGCTTATGGTAATTGCATTAATATTTGTATTATACTATAACATGAATGATAAGTTAATGCAATTGCATTCGTTTTTATCAAAGCTTTGGTTAGGTACTCCATATTTATTATTATGAAGCTCATGGAATACAGAAGAGAATGCAAATGCAGTTATTTCAACGAGTTCGCTATTGCCAATTGCCATTACAACGGTATAATTGTACTAAGGGCACAGAAAACGAATCTGGTTCTGATTCTTCTTTTTTTTGCATATAGCTATCTGTTGGTAGCTATATATTTATGTGAGTTGTTGAAGATTGAAAGAATATTCATGCGTTCACCAACAGATCTTATGCAATATTTACAATAATTATACAAAATAAAATAATGAAACAAGTCAGCCTGCTCTACCTTTCTGCTAATAATGATTCTTATCTATGTACTACTGCTAGATTATAATATTATGTGTTTTCATTTTATTTATTCATATTATACATAATGCGGCTGATCGAGTGTCGAGTAGATAGTCCAGTGAATAGTCAAGACAGGGGGATTTTTTACCATCTACTCCTTTACAACAAGACAAGACAACTCTGTCAATAGTCGTTTATAAGTGAGATTGCTCAACGTCAACATTTAACATTGTCGTAATAATTTCTAAGATTTTGTAAAACTTAAAAATGCGTCCATATTATAATACTTAGTCTACTAGTTCTATGGACACAATACTAATGAATGCTTATGTGCATAGATAGGTAAAATAGATGTTCAAGTGCCAAATGGAGAAATGAAAGTGCTTAATTAATGCATTCATATTTAAAAAACAAATATTCATGAGTAGAATGCAGCACTTCTTAGAGCAGGTCAAAGGTCTTTGTCAAAAAAATTACCTATACGCTACATCATGTTTACTGAAGAAGAAAGCAGGATCCAACAAGTGTGATACATATGTAGGATGTCGTTATATATGAATTTAACTAATTTTTAATGATCAAACACCTATAAGCACCTAATTGTTAATAAAAACTGCAAGTAAAACATTTCCACATAATTATTTGCACATGTAACATAATCGTTACGAGCTTTCGCAAATGAATTAAAATGCGCATAATAAATCTACTGGCCAATTACCTATCCATATGAAATTGAATTCGAATACATAAACTCCTACCAGTAAAGGGGGCCAAAATTAAATTTTCATAGGTTGTAAATCTGAATGCGCATCAACTGAAATATTAATATCCTAATTAATAATCTAAATATATTAATTTCTGTGCAGGCGCATTTATATTTCAAGCCATTTAATTGTACAATAAAGATTTCGGTGCTAGAAACAAAGATATATCAAATCAATTCATGATTTTACCTGCCTATGCAAGATGGGGAAGGTTGTGGCTGTTTAGCTCTTCAAATAGATGGGGAAGGTAAATATTTAGGCAAATATGTTTTATAAATGTGGGTACACCCTAATGTGACTAAAGTACGTATAGCAAACAATATTTATCTGTTGCACTTTAGTTTGCTAAATTTTTATTTCAATCACAGTTTACTATAAGACTGCCAGTTAATCACCCTCAGCAGACATAATAGCGACTTAAAATTCCTTTAAAACAAAAATCATTATATCTGCATTTGTTTAATAAGAAATCGCAAGGCATTTGTATTTTGGACATTCTAACTACCTACATTATCACATTAATCAAATGTTAAGTAAGATAAATAAGGAAAAATTACACATAAGTACGTGTAATACATAGTGTCATAAGTAAGTGCAGTAATTTGTAAGATTATTATGGAATTGGTCGAAAAATGTTTAGTTAGATTAAGTAGATAGCAACATTTAAATATTCTGTCGGAGATATTTTCTGGAATTTGCCGTATATACCAAAAAATTCTGTGTCGCAAAAATTGTTTCCATAGAACAACACTTTCATGTTAATTATAAGTGTTTGCTGCCCCGTTAACCTAGCGTCAGCAATCCTACACATTTTTTGGCCTTTCGTCGGAGAAGCTAAAAGTGTAATAAAGATCAAAGAGATCAAAGTAATCCTTATTTGTTTACCATTTTTTACTTTATCCGTCAATCATCCCATCAATTCAATTTGCCAATAGATATAAAATATTATAGGCTTTGTATATTTAGTTAACAGATAATCTTATATAAAACAGATTGCATTTTGTAAGCAGGGCAACATGTGTAAAACCCAAACCTTGAATCTTTCAACTTATTCTGCCAATATTAACTAATGTATAATGTATTGTTTGATCTGATGAATTAAAAGATATAAGAATTGCCTCGCAGCATATTATTTTTCTTGGCCACAACATAATCTGGTGTCCAATGATATTGCTTTTTTCGCAACAGTCAGTCAATTGCATAGCCACGCTTTGCTGGCTGTCCAGTTACATGTATTAGACAGTTTGGCAGATTGCTTATTATTATACAACTTATACTCTCATTATACTGAGAAATTAATTTGAGACTGTATGTAGTGCTACCTCCTATATAGAGTGTGAATTGAAAATGTTATACAACATGTGTAGACATACACACTTATTAATTAACCTGACGGTTCCTTCGTTTAGTGATAAAAAACGTGGAAAAAGTCCATCGAGTCAAGTCACTCACATTATCAGTCAGCAGACAGATTCTCTTCTCTAATCTTTTGAACGAAACCAGCTAAACAATTCACGTACCTATCAAGAAGCTACATAGTAATGCAAGAAACGTGCGTCAAATATTTAGAATTCAGTATGAGTAGATCTTTAAAAGCAAATAATGCTTATGAAATAAATATATTGACAAAACGCACATTTTTTGCTAATATCTCTAGTTGCAAGTTAATTGTAAACAAACGACTTTGCAGTAACGTGCAACAAACATATTATGTTTGTTGATTTGCGTCAGATTTCATGTATGTTATATAGTAATGGGTACTAATAGTGACTCATTTCTCCATTTTATCTCAATCTTCATATTAATAAAGGTCAAGTCATCCCAGTCTCTAATGTTTGTACATTTTTACAGAAAGGGCCGTACATAAAATATCAATACTTTTTATTGCAGTGATGTAAAGTAAATAGTAAAACTAGCTCGAGACTGTTACGATGAATATTAAAAATATTTATTTCATGCAATGATTGAGATGTATGTAAATATTAACAAAATACTAAATGACATTATGTGATAATTATCATAGTATATATTACGTATTAATACGTATCTCCTCGATTCATTTATGAACGCAATTAATTAGGGTTAATAAACTTCAAATCGCCAATTAATTGTATTTGTAGATAGTAAGCATTGGCATGTGTCTATTACACTGAATTAAACATTAGCAAAGATGTTGTTTGCTTACCAATAAAAGTATTATATTTTATGTTCATGCAAATAAATAGTTACTGATCTTAGATATGCTTAGATATGCACGTGCTTACTCTATAGTAGTCTTTATTATCTTAATGAATGTATGTAGATGGT